>VMOF01000035.1:16632072-16671753 GCA_011764245.1 Trialeurodes vaporariorum
GAATTACAAGGAAATCGCATTATTGATTTCAATGACTACGCGGAACTTCATGGAACTTTTTTACTACTGGGGATTCAGCAATCTGTCAACTGCGGATTCTTCCTATTTGTCTGTACGAAATACAATCGATAAGTAAAAAGGCAAGAAAAAGAAAGAGAAAAAGGGTCCCTCTCGAGCATCGATTGTTTCTTAAACGTTCAAATAAAAAGAGTGAATGGTTGTCAAAAATCTCGATCCGCCTAGAGTCCCTATGTACTAGGAGAGTTGCTCCAAAACTCTAAAAAAGAAGAAGAAGAAGCGGATCAATGGAGCCCTCAAGAGGCAAAATGCAAACGGCGGTTGGCCGTTTGCCTCTGCGCTGTTGCTGCGATTTTGCTAATTCTAATAGAGGTTAGGTTCTGATTCTTGCCAATAACGGTCGTTATTGAAATAGATAATGTTCTTCGCAATAAAATTTAAGCATTGGAAAAATTAACAATAATTACCGTATGGTCACTGGTACAGTAAATGTGTGATAAAAGCGAGTGAAAATTAAACAAACCCTCCGCCATTTGCATTTGCCTCTTGAGGCTTTCTTGACAGCCTAAATCTGAGAGCCAATCAGAAATGGCGCAACTCTCATAGTATAGGAACTCTAGATCCGCCACAGGCTTTACGAAAACAATTTGTCGACGATTTAATTAAATTATAAGCTTTTCGTTTCCCAAAAATATCTGAGAATTTAAAAATTCCAATCCGCCTTTCGGTTTTGTTTCGAGATGTCACTGACCCGCTTCCCACACGGATAAATGGTGGTGAGGGGGGGGGGGGGGGGGGTTGACCGGTGGGGAGCAGCGTCGCGTCGTGACGAGCAGGGGATAAAGTTTTAATTCTGCGTCCGCGTTCCCCCCGCGCGATATAATTTTCCCGAGAGGGGGTAACTTTACGATTCATCCGCGGCCGCCGCCCGCGCCGCGATCGCCCCGGGTGGGGTTAAAGAGGACTCGCGCGATAAAGCGTGAACGAAAGCACGGATAGGACAGCAGATTAGCCGTTATTAATCTTGTTTATCAATTTTTTGTCTACTTTTCTCTCTCTCTCTCTCTCTCTCTCTTTCTCTATCTCCCCCTCTCTCTCTCTCTCTCCCTCTCGCTCTCCCTCTTTCTCACTCTCTCTCTCTCTCACTCCTCTCTCTCTCTCTCTCTCTCTCTCTCTCTCTCTCTCTCATTTCCTCTCTCTCTCACTCTCTTCCTCCTCTCTCTCGCTCTCTCGCTCTCTTCTTCTTTTCTGTCTCACTCACATACTCACTCATTCACTGTCTCTCTCTATCCCTCCCCCCTCTCTCTCTCTTTTTCTCTCTTTCTCTCTCCCCACATTTCTCGTCGCTTATTCATTCCTGTACTCATGGACTATAGCTGCAAAGGGTGCGACTGCGAACCGAGAAATGTTTGTTCTTATGAAATATTGAATTTTGAGAGGAAGCTGCCGCACTCTTATCCTCTCTTACTCTCACTCTCTTTCTCTTTCCCCCTTTCTCTTTCTCTTTCTCTTTTTTTTTTCTCTTTCTCTTCCTCTTTCTCTTCCTCTTTCTCTTTTTTCTTTTTTTTCTCTTTCTCTTTCTCTCTCACTCTCTCTCTCTCTCTCTTTCTCTTTCCCTTTCTCTTTCTCTTTCTCTTTTTTCTTTTTCTTTCTCTTTCTCTTTTTCTTTCTCTTTCTCTTTCTCTTTCTCTTTCTCTTTCTCTTTCTCTTTCTTTTTTTCTCTTTCTCTTTTTTCTTTCTCTTTCTCTTCCTCTCTCACCTCTCTCTCTCTCTCTTTTCTCTCTTGATTCTCGCCTCTCGAGGTAAGGGATAAGATAAAGAGGGGGAGGGTTTAGGGATGTAGGAGAAAAGTTGCGGAGAAAGAAAAGAAGTGAGCCGAGTTTTAAGAACATTTCCTAATTGTCAGCTGGGATGGCCAGAACACTTCGGACACAATCCACGGTTGCCGATTTCTTTTACTTTTTCACTTCCTTTAAAGGGGCTAAAGGGTTTAGAGAAAGAATTTTGGTCATGAAAAATTTTGAACATTGAGCTGGCTTCAATTCTTGGAGGTTCATGACGCCACGAACCTTAACAATAACATCATAGAGAGTTTCATTGCGTTCGTTCGTCGTTCTGGATCATTTTTCTGCAACAATTAGGTTAGGTTAGCTAACACTTAGGCTGGTAGATAAGATTTAAATTGTCTTAACGGATCGATTTTTATTTTTTATTTTTATTATTATGAATATTATTGATAAAAAAACACAGTGCACGAGCCAATGCAAAATGCATACTTATTATTTGTAGCAGTGACTACTTGGCAACTACTTATTTTCCCATTTGAATCTATAAAAAGTATCGATTTCTTAGGAACTCAGTAAATCCGTTGACGATCGATTATTTTACGATGGTTAAAATAGAGACAAACTGTTGTTGCCACATTGCACGAACCATCACTAATTTGCAGCTTGTAAATTGCCATGCATCGATGTATACATACATCATAGACATATACATGTATATCTTTCCCATAAAAACCTACGATAGATAATCGATTCCTCCACGGTTTAATGGAAACGTAAAAATTCGAACCATGTTCGAGGGCGATAAAAAACGATTAATGAAAGTTCAAGGACCCACCGTCGTACATTTGGCAACCGAGCTTGAATCCTCTCAAGTCGAATCTAATGTATTACATCCATCATGCGCTCTGTCATAATGGAGCAGTTTTATGCTCATTATGTACACAGAAAACGGTTTTTTTTTAGCGCGTTTCCGGCCCTTTTTGAAAACAGGGAGGGTAGAGAGAGACAGAGAGTGTTTCCGGATACGACTTTCTTCTCTCCTACATGTATGATCGTCACACCATGGTCTCCGATCGTGAAAATTGGCTATAAAAAAAAAAAAAAATCAAAAAGTATCGTTTTCGATCAGTCGAGCTTAATCTAAAACTTTCCAGTGATATTTGTCGATTTAAAGTTGTAGTTTGAAAATTTTTCTTATGATTCAAATATTCGGCTCGACAATTAACAAATAATGAATTGATGAAAGATTTATACTTTCTGATTATTTTGGCCATTTTTTACGATAGTGAGCCACTGTGCGACGCCCGCCATCTTCAAAACGAAAGCACGGCGCTTTAATTCGATATCTTCTTTTCGCATAGAAAACGGTTTCTCGTCTTGGCTTCCCTCCCCTTTCACCCTCCACCCCCATTTTTTTTCCGACCGAATCCTTTTTTCCCCTGATGACAACCGCATCTTCATTAGGAGGGAAGGAGAAAGGGATGGAACTTATTCGTGGAGGATGGAGGATGAAATTCTTTTTACGCCACACACTGGGTTGAAAACAAGCATCCAATGAAACTAACATAAATTTTGGCCATGATGTTTCTATGGGACACCAATCCCGAGTTTGGAGATGGCAGTATATGGGGGTTACGTGAGAGCGAGAGAGACAGATTGTCTTTGTTTGGAACGCTCATCACCGGGCATAATGTATTACTCTGTAACAAATATCACGTGGCTATTTTTTGGAAGTGTCGGCTGGGTTGATTAATAATTAGAGCAGTAATCGTTGCCAGTAATTAGAGTCCCTACACGGAAAAAAAAAGATCAGTGAAAATAACCATACGGATACCTGATTTTGGCACCTGCTAGATGTTATGGTAAACTTGGCCAGAAGTATACTATGTTTTGACTAGGTACTAGGTGATGTTACCTGATTGCATGTCGAATTTACTCAAAGTATCGGTAAATGTAAGTACCATACTTCTGGTAAAGTTTACCATAACATCTAGCAGGTGCCAAAATCAGGTATCCGTTCGGTTATTTTCACTGATCTTTTTTTTCAGTGTATAAGTAGAGAGTTAAGACAAGAGGGTAGTCAACTTCCGATTGGTCGATGAGTTTTAGGCTCTAAGGATGCCGCCATTGGATGCGGTTTTGCACTTTTGTTTACAATCGCAGTTGTTTACCAACGGTATTTTGCGGATAAAGAGTTAATTTTCGACGAATCTGTTACTTTTAATCATGATACGCCTCAAGAATGACTATAAATCCCAAAAGAATCTTTCAAAGCGTTAATAGATGTCGATCCACGAAAGCAGTAAAAGATTACATCATTAGAAACTCAGCGGCACTGTAATCTTTGCTGTGGACGAAAACACAACAACGGCCTTCAGAATGTAAACAAGTGTGCAAAATCGCATCCAA
This sequence comes from Trialeurodes vaporariorum, assembly GCA_011764245.1. Lineage (NCBI taxonomy): Eukaryota > Metazoa > Arthropoda > Insecta > Hemiptera > Aleyrodidae > Trialeurodes > Trialeurodes vaporariorum. The sequence goes on from VMOF01000035.1 coordinate 16,636,287, forward strand.
TGGCGGCGCCCATGGTTTCACTTGTCTCAACTCTCTACATATAGGGACTCTACCAGTAATGAATTTAGTACAGCAAAAGTTTCGTTAAGCAACCAACATTGTGACGTGTCATTATACACGTATAATATTATACAAGAAAATTAAAATACCCTTCTTGGTCTAGCTCCCATTTCTATTTTAGTCTATCTTTCCAATTCTTGTCTGTCAATTTTTCGTTATTTGTGCATGTATATAAGTATTTTTATTTTTTAGAATCATAGGACGTAGTTTTATTATTCTGAACTCTCTAACTAGCTATTACTGAGTGTTCATTCGATCGAGTTTTTAGAACTATCTTTCGATACGAAAGTTAAATTTTATCCTTCCCTCGCTTCGAGTCAAACTCGACGCTAAAATTTTTTCCATCCGCCGAGTTTCAAAACTAACTTTTTTGATTATTTTTTAACTGTTTCGAAAGAATTCCAGTCAGACAGTTCCTATAACTTCGTCTTCTTTTTTTCATGGATCTAGAATTCTTTGGCTCGAAACTTTACACTCTTCGAGACTTGATTTAATTTTGCATAGAGAGCATCCGCCAAAAAAATAATTAAACTTCCGGCTCGAAATCAAAAGATTTTTTTTTTTTTTTTTTTCCCTCACCTCTCCCGATCAGAATGTAAATGGCATGCAACACTTAAAGTTGGGAGTAAAAGCGAACTAAAATAAATTAAAGGTCTTTTTTTTTCTTCTTCTTCAGAGAGAGAGAAGTTTCAATTGATTCTTTAGGTCGTCTCTCGGCTCGCAGTTAGCTGATCAAGAAGACAATGCATTTCTTTTGACCCTCTTCTACTGTCTGATAAGAAATGCTCCTTTTGTTTTTTTGACAGTTAGTCTATTATACACTCGCTGCTTGCCATCGAGAAGAATAGAAACAAGAGAATTATTACCGTTCCGATTTCTCTTCTTGCGAACCTCATAACCTCTTCTGTATTTTGCAGTATCTTCAGACTGCGCGTTGTCAAATTTAAAGTCAGCTGAATTTTCTCTCTGTTATATCAAACGAGAGGGGCTGCATAATTTTCCCGAAAAATGGCAAGGCTGTTCTTGTCTACGTTTACTACACAGTCAACTTTATTGTATAATTATTTTTTGTTTTCAATGAAATGAGAGCGCTGCAATATTGAAAATGGTATCTCTTTTCCCGGAATATGGGATCAATTTTGACGTTCTTTCGTCGAATTGATAAGGTTTTCGATTGTTTCTTTTTTCCTTAGAGTGCTTAAGTACAGCGCCTCTACAGCAGTATTATATGAAATGAAAACAAAGCCATAAAAAGAAGAAGAAGAAAAAGGAAGGTAGGAATGATGTTGGCCAAAGATCTGTTCAAAACAGCAACTGCGTAGCAATTCCGATGTGATCATATTATTTTACCACTCCCAGCAATTTCCTTTATTTTAGTCGATTAACCTCGGATCATTAATACGTATTTGGTGACGTTTTAGTTATGGTTTTCTGATAATCCTATATTATATTTGTAAGAATGAAGCTAAGTTCCTGGAGAACCGTTGCACCGTTCGGGAGGGGCCTGGTACCGATCGGTCGGGCTCGGCTCCAATGCTTCGGGAAAAATATAAGTTTTTCCGTGCGGGCCCCACGTCCCTTTTTAAAATGCTAAAAACTTTTCTCTCAAAAAGTTGTGCGAGTGCGAAAAGGATGCGAATCAGTTCGTTTTGCAAGGGTGGGAGAGAGAAGCGAAATTTTGTCGTCCTTTTTTAAATGCATACGTGCGGAAGAGCATACGATTTTGTACGCGTGTGAGCGAGAAACGTGATGCTCTGACAATTTTTTTTTTTTAATTAGATCGCACGATTTGACGTTACCGTGGCGATCTTCATCATATGTTTTACTCGCGGAAGGAACCGTTCGCGTAGACGCATTTTAATAGCGACTTCATGATATCGATGTATAGCTTCGACTTTTTATCCATATTTTTACGTAGATATACACAATGAGAGAGTCACAGTGCTGCTAGCTGTGTTGAGAAATATACCAGGCACTTCAGACTTAATGAAAAATGTGTATAAATATTTTATGTTAAATACGGCAGCACTGTACAGTATTCGATTGATGATGGCTTGACGAGGTTGCTGTATCGCTTCGCGATGTATAGAGCTTCAATACTTATCATATGTTTCATATGCATAGATAAACAGAATAGTAAAATCAACGATGACTTGATGAGATCGGTGCATTGATTCAATACCTATCTCGAATATAACCCACCAAATTTGAGCTAGGTTCCAAGAATTTATAAAGAAACTAAATGATTAGGGTTATTATTCATAACTTGAGATGCGGTGGTCATACTTTTCTCATTAATAATATACTGTCAAATATTACTGAATACTGAGTTAAGTAAATAATTGGTTTTCTGTTGAAAATGCATCGTTTACTTTAAATGTATAAGTGATTCATCCAAGAATACTACTTACTAACGAACCAAAAATATGGTTACAGATTTTTTTATCTTTAAGTTGGCGATTTGAGTTGTTTTCGTTTCAGTTCGCGTTTTGGCGAGGTTATGATGTTTTTAAGGTCTGTTTTTTCCGATTTAAATAAAAAAACAAAGAAAACAAAGTTTCGATAGATCTCTTGAGCCTTGAGTATGTAGTTTTTATGGTTCATTTGATTGTATACCTGTTATTTTTTAATCTGTGCAGTAATATTAGTGGGCCAGTGCGACGTTTATTTAAAAATAGATGGTTCTTTTAGTGATGACTTGGTGATGACGGCATCCGGTGATGAGCGTTCCAAACAAAGACAAACTGTCTCTCTTGCTCTCACGTAACCCCCATGTTGTACAGCTATACTCTAATTTAAAAAAAAAAAAACGTATGTAGAGACATCTTTTGTGAAATATTTTTTGGCAGAAATGAATTCCTCAATTTAATGCGAATTTGCTATTAACGTGCCGTAATACGAGGCCCTGTGTATACGAATCAGGACACTTGAAAGAGATGGGTATACACATGGGGATTGGAGGTCACGGCGGGGGGAGTGGATGAGATAGTTTGGAACGCTATGCGAGTTTTGTCACAACCGATTGCAACCGATGAGTGCATTATTGATGTAATTTTTGGCTAACCGTTGACTTCACACTAAAACTCTGTGGTGAACTTGAGATGCCCTTAGATGCTGGAACTGGGTCCGATGGACCCGTTGCGTCGTACGCTAAAATCGGCTGCCAGTAGCTGTTCACTGGTTATACAAACTTGAGCTTCGTAAAGTGTCTAAAAAAACTCTAAAAAATAGGAATTTCATCATTGGGGGGGGGGGGGGGGGGAGGCGACCATTCAAAAGCGCCAATTCCCAAAAAAGATAAGCCAAAAGCGCTAAAACCTACACGAAGGAATTTTTGAAAAAGTAGCCAAAAAACGGTAATTTGCTGCAAAATCAGTGGTCAAAAAGCGCTGATTTTTCTGAATTTTCGAGCCAACCTATTTCAAAAAATTACTGTCGTCAATAAAGGGCTGTTTGAAAAAGGCATTGTTTTCCCGCGGAAAGTTTCTCTTCTATTCACATATAGATTTTTGATATTCACTGAAACGCAATGTCTCATTGTCATGTCAGTTCAACGAAAGGTTATCGTAGGTGTGCAATCTCGGTCATGCGTATTTGTTTGCTTATCCCGAACTTCTCATTTTATTGTGAATGCAGGTTTCTCATGCACTCTCGCTATCTCTTTCTCGCCTTCTCTTCTTTTCTCTGTACAGTTCTAAATCGTATAATCCACATGCGCTAATACGGTGCATCCAAATGCGCCGATTTTGGGGGTTTCGGCGCCTCCATGAGCGCCAAAAAAAAATTGGCAGTTTTTGATCGGGCCCTCTTGAGAACGACTACCCCTAAAAAAATGTTTAAGTTTCATATAAGGGGGTTTGGGCGGGGGTTATGCTATTTATGCCCCTCCAAATAATGACTCCTGTTTTCTAAACCTTTGGTACCTGAGGAAATAACACTTTAGTATTTCAGGAATAATAGAGTAAGTTTTTAGATTTCGTTCTTCGGAGCAAGATTAGATGGGCGAATAGCAAACGGAGTTAGGGAGTGGATGATATCGAGTCAAAGTCTTAGCTCAAATAAACAAAAATCACGCTCAAGACGCGAAACGGAACGCTTGGCCGCGAAGCGGCCACCGGCCACTAGTAATATATACTTCCGTTACTTTTATCGTTTAACGACGAACTTCCGAGTCTTTTCAAACCGCCAGAAAAGTGTGTTGACCTGTGTTAAAAATCAGTGGACAAAGAATAATAAGAATAAATATCAAATTAATTCAACTGCCCTTATGTTTGATTGAAGAGCTTTATAAATTGGTTCTTTAGTGTCTCAAAATCATCTGACCTATATTTTGAATTCAGATTTTATCAATTGTTATTACTCTGTGCATCGTGACCCCAGAAAAGAGCTCCCTATTTACACAACGGGCGTAAACAAAGGATAGAGGAATTAGATTCTCTCCCTCATCCTATTCCATGAAATATGTATTCACGAAAAGGATAATGGCGATATGTATATTGCCTGAAAATGTCAAAAAATATTCAAAAATTGTAATTTTGCTCCTCCTGCTCCTCTACCTGGTTGAACCCTCCCCCCTCCCCCCCATTGATACGTTCTTGGTTAAATCTGCGCTTGTCATGTCTCCTCTCTGATTTTTTATAATTTTCTCACTTGGAGACAAAAATATTATCAGCCGACTCCTTAGATTTTGGCATAGGTATATATGATATATGTAGGCCACCGGTGAAATAGGAAATGTCCTATTTAAAATGTCCAAAGTACAAAATGCTCAATAAGAAATGTCCATTGCAACAATGTCTACTATAAAATGTCCAAATCACAATTTGTCCATAGTAAATAAATGTCCAATGCATGATCTGTCCATCATACATAAATGCTCCTTAAAATAATGCCCACTCATAGACTAATAGTAATAAGAACGCTAAAAAAAGGCCATAAGTTATAAATTTTACTTCAAGTTATAAATAAAACATGAAATACGAAGTCTTTACATTCTCAGCTGTTTTGAACTTGATAGCAACGTATGGTTTGTAATCAATGTTGGAAGATGTACAGCGCCAGATTAGTGCAGCTTTTGTTTAAGGGTAGCTTTGTGAAAATCTTTGTTCAGTCCTATTTTTGAACTTCCTCGTCATTTATAATTTTAGCCGCCTCCCTCGGGACATGAAACACCCTGCGTTTTTAGATTTATGAAGAAAATCTACTGTTGGACTTTCTTCTTTATGGGCATTTATTTTTCATGGACCAACTGTGCATTGGACATTTCCGAGCGGACATTATTTTAATGGACATTTCTTGTTGGACATTTCCTTTGAGCACCAGGCCACCAGCAATGCTTAAATTCATCGAGACAAATGTTGCAGGAATCACCTAACATTACTTCTGTCTGCATATTTTCTTATAGAAGTAGTTTCAAACTAGTTGGGCATTCAACAGTTCTCAATATTCATGCGCGCAATTAACGCACTCGCAGGTCTGAGCATTATGAGTTATCTGCGCGCAGTAACACTGAAACTGCTGCGCATAAACACTTTAAGAACTGCCAGAGACGCCAACTAATTTGCCAACGAGCTCTGGTTCATTCGTCGTTTTTGCGCGATATGAGATTCATAAAGGGAGTCACCGTCTATTCACAGTTCGGATCAGTCTCACCTTAAAGTTTATAAACTTGTGACTATCCAAAATTAGGTCGCGGATTAGCTGAAGGCACATGCATTGTGAATTCGCGCCTTTGTTGTCCTATGACAGGTCGAAGGGGCTTAGACTGATATAAAAGAAGGTGGGGTTTTGGGTTTATGACGGTTTTAACCTCGTGTATACTTACTCTAAAACGCCAGAACAATTTACGCGTTTCAGAACTTTACGCTTCGGCCCCGCATAACATTAAACATTGATCATAATCCAACGGGTCTGAAAATCTAAGAACTCTTGCTCCACCCCACGACATTTATCGCGAATAATTAATGAATTAAAAGGGGGGCCTCATGCATAATTCATGGCCAAGGTGAAAGTAATTTCATTAAACGAATAATATTTTTTAAAAGTTCAATTATATCGTCGAGTCGACTCTCCAACCCCCCCTTCCCCTTCCCCTTCCCCTGTCTCTTCCTCACCCCTTTTTAACTCTCCACCCTACTGAGTGGAGTATACCCGAGGGAATTCAAATCTGGCGATTTTTACATTTTAATTTTGAGTGCGCAGATTAAAAAAGAATTTTACATTCATGAAAAAAATAATAAAAAATGACCCCGAGAACGTTTAGTATTCTCGACGGTTCTTCTTTTTGTCACCTACCTATCTCTCTCTCTCTCTCTCTCTCTCCTCTCTCTCTCTCTCTCTTCTCTCCTCTCTCTCTCTCTCTCTCTCTCTCTCTCTCGTTCTCACTCTTCATCTTTTTCTCTCTCTCTTTCTCACTCTCTCTCGTTTTCTCTCTTTAATATAAAATGATAATTATACTGTTTAAAGAGCAAAAACTGTGAAGAACAAGAGAAATGTATGATTTATGCATTTTTATTCCGTAAGTTTGCATAATTATTTTATTCTTCCTTTCCCATTACCTCTAAAACACCTAAAATGAGGGAGGGGTGGGTGGAGGCATATTGACCAATAGTTTAACAGAAATAGCCTGCAATAAGTATACTGCATCTCGCAATTTTTAAAAATTGTTGGTAATGCCAAGAAAGTGAATCTGCCAATGATAACATTATTGTCATTAATTTTCAGCAAGAACTGACCTGCAGATAGATTAGACGCATAATGTTTTTGAAAATGACGTTGGCGTTTTTTGAAGAGTATATGGGACTCTGATGATTCTCTTTCATTGAAACGCCAGCGGTTTCCTGAAATGGCGTGGTTTTATTTGCGATTATAAGTTGAGTCCTTTTTCATCAAGAAAATGTATGAAAGCACTGTCGCTCTCGGATTGAGGGAGAAAACTCTTCTACTTATCGTTAGTGTCGCTCAAATTGTACAAACGGTTCCTTCCCTTTATCGGGCTTTTCCTCGGAGCCTCCCTTATCTGTCGCCCAACTCAGGCTAACGACCCTCGAATTTCATTGCTTCTTTCCTCGCTGGCCAAAATTGCGATTGCCATTTTGAATCAAGATTTGCGTCACAAAAGTTTAGGTTTCATTCGTCGAATTGAAAAGGAAGGAGAAATTACACTTTATATAGACATCATCTCTTAACCCTTTACTGCATGATTTTTTTTTTTTCAATAAAATAATTTTTTTTTTCAGTACAATTTTGATCCTTGAGACAGGGAAAAATAGTGAAAAAATTCTTTCCATTATATTTCTATGGTAAAGAGCTTGAATATTAATTTTTCCAAATATGGCCTTACCCGCATTTAGGTATCCATGCAACTGAAAATAAAGTTTTCAGGCTAAAAAAAAAAAATTAAAGTCTTAAAAAATAAGTTAGTAAGTTTCAATAGTTGTTTTTTTTTGTATATGGTACCCCTGCGTTACTCCCAAACATAACAATGAAAATCGGAAAATCTTTATAAGATTTTCAGTAAGCTATTTTCAACCACTCTGCACGTTCTCTATCCTGTGCTGGGCGCTCTAGGACAAAATCGACAATTCTTACTCGTTTAGTATCTGTTCCACATGTGACCCACCATGCAGCGACATTACAACTCAAGTCTCCTACTTTTAGATAAGGCTTCAAAGTAATTGTTCCAGTTCAGCTCATCTGCAGTTAAGGGTTAAAACTTCAGGCCACCGTTATATTGGGATGAGATACATTAATCCTGGTGAAATGATATCAATTAACAAACGCATCTCGGAAAAGAAAATTCTGTAGTATCATGAACATTAAATGGGGCAGTTGCAAGGGTCTGAAATGTTGAGTTTTTTTTATAAAGAAAACAGATGTACTTACTTGATGAGCTGAGAACAAAAATGCCTTTGGTTTCTAATTGAGTCCGATTGTTCCAGAGATGAGATTTTAGCCCAAAATACATAGTTTTAAATGAGATTTTTGCGTATTAACGTCACTATATGCACACAATTTTTTACAACTTTATACACGTGTGTTCCATGCAGAGTTGGGCAACCGAATAATCAGAAATAATGAAATGACTCCGGCAACACTGAAAACTGGGTTTGCTACCTGAGTTGAGGAAAGGGAAACACACGGAAGGTATAGGTCAATTGTAGAATTATTCGTCGAATAATTCGATTGACTCGGCGTTGCCGGACACACCGAATAATTTCCGAATAATTTTTTGCCCAACTCTGGTTCTATGTATCTCCAAAACCGGGACACATGAAAAAACCAAAAGCTCCATTATTCTCAGCTTATCAATACTAGGTATATCAATTTCTTTATAAGAAACAGCATGTTTTAGACCCTTCCAACTGCCCCATTGGTCATGATTTTGAGGCTAATCATCGCACTTTAAAAAATTTGGTATTAAACTGAGCCCGAGATCATGGAGAGGAAAAATAGTTGAAAAAAAAAGTTCTACAAAATTGATGAAATTCTACTTCCCAGTTTCCTAACCAGGGGAGATGTAGACATCGAAATTTTCGTGGCGTCACTTTACCTTCAGCTCCAGTTTCGATTCACGGTGAAATATTGGCAACGTTGCGCACAAAACGTAACCTAGTCAACCATTCTTCCATTTAATAGAGAGGGTTCTCGAAAGGAAGCTACCCTCTGTAAGGCGGGATTATCTTCTTAAACCCTTCAGCAAGCGGCGAGAAAGGAGCTTCCTCTGAAAATTTCGCCAGATTCGACCTTGTCAGACTGGATTTTCGGAAATAAGTTCTCTGGAAACAAAACCAAGAACAGCAAAACTATTTTGAAACGAATGGAGTAGAAGCGAGATATTTAAGAACAGTGATGCCGGATTACAGTAGCGCACCGAGAGTTTCTTCATCTCTCTCTTTTCTCCATTAAGAAACATATGTTAGACAAGGATGGACAAGGGGATAAAACCCCCTCCGTCTGTCCTTTTCCTACTCATACATTCAAATTGGAAATGAGAGAGATGGAAGATATCCTGGTTGTGCCAGTGCCGGATTACTTTTCAGGGACTCAAACTCCAGCGAATAAAGTATTCCAAAGAAGTAATGAAAACGTCCTAGGAAATTGTCGGCTTTATATAAAACTCGTCACCCACACGGTGAAAAAATGAAAACGGATACTTATAAATAGATTTTTCCACTCTTGAGTCTTGAGTTTACTTTTTGTGAATAATCTTTAGAAACTGAACTGAAGAGATTTAGTTGAATTCGTCGTTTGAAGCAATCAACATTGTCTACTGTATTATTGTATCGATTAAAAACATCGATTTTTGCAAATTTCGACCAAAAAGCACCAGAAGTCTAATGAGTTATTGAAATTATTTTGCATTTTAATAAAATTTTCAAGAGATCACTCTGCCTGGGTAGGTATAGAATGACGTATGACTATATGACTCGGCAAAACGACTTTTCGGCACGAAGGCAACTGCGCTTAGTAGACGGTTTTAATGCTAAGTCAACGGTTAGTCAACAACAACAACGATGCACTCATCGATCGCAATCGGTTGTGATAAAACTCGCGTAGCGTTCCAAACTATCTCACTCACTCTCCCGTGACCCCCATGTGTAGTGTGTACCCATCTCTTTCTAGTTTCGAAATTCGCATACAGGGCCTTGTTTTACGACATATTATTATCAAAATCGCGTTAAAAAGCCTAGAGGAATTCATATCAGCCAAAAGATGTCACGAAAGATGTCTATATGATGATGTGTATATGATTTGTGAAATTAGAGTGAGATGGCAGTACATGGGAGTTACGTGAGAGCGAGAGAGATGATCGAACTGTCTTTGATTGGAACGCTCATCACTGGCTGCCACGATTACTAAAACCCTCTATTACTATCGTAATTAATTAATTTTTATCGTCCGTCATTGTTAAAATTTGCAAAAGCCACTTTAAACCAAAATATGTAATTAATCGGTTGGTACTTAAAAATGTCAATAATATAATTGCCTTTCATTTTTGATCGGTGTCATCGGAAAATGCTGTCTCTGTATGTAGTATCACACTCAATCTTTACAGCACCAAGTTTGAGTCCTCGTAAGAAATAAGTAACCTTGCTTTTTACGTAAATCGGTTTCAATTTTACGTGACTTTTTTGAATTTACCTTATGGTCTCCTGTTAATGCAATGTAAGTATACAATAAGATGCCTTTAATGAAAATTACGGCATTACCTCAACTGGGGAATTTTTCAAGGGGGAGGGGGGCGTGAGTCACATCACGAATATGAAGATACATTTTCCTTAAAATCACAGGCTTTCGTCACGCCTTTGGGTACCGGTAACTTACAAGAGCCTTGCGTTACGGAAAACTTTTTTTTGCATTTCGTTTTCTCCTATAATGTCAGTTTTACTTTTTTAACAAAATCAGACTCGTAATTCCTCGTAAATTGAAGGCGCACTACAATGATTTCTATCAGAGCTCTTGGTGTAGAAGTCTTCAAGTTAGAGCTCTGGACGCTCACAAACGCGTTATGTCATTTATGTAACTATTCGTACTCGGCTGTCTTGTTTTTGCCTATCTCCCAAATTGAAGGCGAACCCGCTTCTATGGAATACTTACAAATTACAATTAGTACTTTTGTTGAATGGAGTTCTTGCAAACTTTTGCTACAAGTGATTGAAGAAATACTTTTTGCATTTAAGCAAAAATGACGATGAGTACCCTAAAAAATCACAAAATTCACTCTCAGAATCGGGTTTAATGGCGGCGTGACGCAGGCATCGTGGGAGACTCCTATCTTATTTGAGACTTATCTATGTGTTTCCGAAGAGATAGTGACTTACGGGGTGTCTCCACCTGCGAATTTAAAAGCGCGAATAAACTGATTGAGCCAATGAGCCTCCTTGAAATCGATAGGTCGAGTCCGATGTATCGACAGCAAAGAAGCCTTTTGGCTCAATCGGTCAATTCGGGCTTTTAAATTCGCAGGTGGATACACCAGACACCTCTTTAGACAGAAATCTCCCATGATCCCTGCGTTGATCCGCTTTTACAAACTTGCCGACACTGAAAATTTTGTGAGTTTATTTCTGCGTATTTTAGACTTTTTTAGTGTGATTTAATCAGATTTAACTATTATTTTGCTTCTAGCAAATGTTTGCAGGAGCCCCATTCAGATAAACTCACCACCCCATTCGGCAACGTCGGAAGGAAGATTAGATGGGCAAAGATAAGATCGAGTTATCAATGGGGCAACAATAGCCGCTGCTTATCAATTGAAAGAGTGCGACGGAACGTTGAGCGGCTACGATCTAACCAGGCCGAGGGGGCGGGGAGGGGGAGGGGGTTCGGAGGGGGTGGGAGGGGGTAAGATCGGAGAGTGGCTGCATCGATTGTAGATTGTATAGATGGAGGCGAAGCGAGAGAAGGAATCGAACCGCGATCTCCCGGACTAGGCTATACGCGAATCTAGCAAGCCCACCGCGCCGCGCACCAAGATATAGTGCATTGAAAACATGTCAAGTGTGAAAGTAAAAAGGGGTGAGGTTTTCAGGTGCTTATAGAATTGTCTACCGCAGATTTTCTCTCTCTCACTCTCTCTCTCCCTTAATCTTCCTCACTCTCTCTCTATCACTCTCCCTTCTCTCTCTATCTCTCTTACTCTCTTCCTATCTCTCTCACTCTTCCTCTCTCAATTTACGCTGCTTTCTCCTAAAAGAGAAAGAGAAAAAAAGAGGTTCGCTTGAGTTGAGCTTATAAAGGAGCGTCACTATAAGGTGCTCCCCTTACTCACGCTCTAAATACTGAGCCCATGTTGTCAGATTTTACGCACACAAAATAAAAAATAAATAAATAAATAAACCTTTGGAGAATGTTGGCTTGAATCCTCGTATATTCTATTCAACTTGACTGAGTTTTAGTTGTTTCTGGAAAAATGGATAAAAAAAGCGGATATCCTTGAAATTCCTGAATTTTGGATGGACTGTGAATATATAGTTATAAAAAACTGTGATTGGTGGAGATGAGCCAAGAGGTTGCCAGATTTAATAATAATATAGAATAAATTAGATTGGTTATCAGATGCTCAAAGACTGTCCGATAACCAATTACAGGAAACCTCGGGTTATCCAAACTAATGTGGCGGTCAGCCAGTTCGTATAATCCGGAGTCCGTTGCTTATATAGTGGCGGCTCGTTCAATTTGGCAACCATGATTATTTGCCATTTAAACCTATGCAAAAGTATCGATATCTTGGGGATGCAATTGCACCTACTAAAGATAGATTGTTTTGCGTAGGTTTAAATGGAGAGAATGCGATGTTGCCTCATCGCACGAGCCGCCACTGGGCCGTATACTGACATTTTTACTACTTTTCGTGAAATGACTGAAAAGTCAATTAAAATACTGCAAACTACTTCCTTATTAACGAGTGTTATTTTATAATTTATTGCTTTTCGGTGTTTGGTAAAGTATTGATGTTTAGGTACAAGCAGAGCCATTAGTCTTGCGTCGTCGATTCGACCCAACCTGCACTGCACGTTGCCCGAACCTTTCTCGGTCTTGAGAGAAAAAAAGAAAAGAAAGATAAGAAAGGGTTAGTTTTATGTGTAGTGCGGGTTGCGTCGAATCGTCGCCGCAGGACTTATGGCTCTGCTTGTACCAAGTCAGAGGGTCTTAAGAGGTCATTTTCGACTGCAAACTTGATGGATTGAAGAACGCAGACCGAAGGGATGGTTAGAATTCGGTCTCCTTTGAACAAATCCCGACAGTGAAAATTGAAAATCGATCAGACAACACTGTACAACAACCGCTTTACCTGCCAACATCTTTCTCTCCATCCATATACGGCTCTCTTAAGGGGATCTCTCATCCACTCTCATCTCTAGGAATGGTTAAAACGCTTCTTCCCCCTCCATTCGTCCAAGTGCGCCTTACGTCTTGCGTCATCTCAATAGTGTTGCTCCAGATATCGAGTAAAAATCCGTAAGCTTTCCATATTGATTTAAAAGGGAAAAACACACGGCCTGTGGAGCCGTGTAAATGACAACACTGCATCTTGTCACGCGCTTATTTTTCTGATAACCCCCCCCCCCCCCACCGCCATTCCTTTGACCGGTTGACGAGCTGTTTCCGTTTTTTTTTCTTCTTCTTGAATCGAAGGGTTCTTGGAAGTGCAGTCGATTGTAAATCACATCTTGAAGTTCCAAGAACAGCACTTGGCACTAGGTCGCAGTAGAAGTGTGCAATTCAATACGCATCCACCTATTTAATCAAAAACCGTGATCAGTATAACCTCAATTTTGATTCATTCCCCTGCTTTTCTCACCTGAGGAAAATATCAAAAGCCCTCGGCGGCCTAGGCTCATTGAACATGATCTCGTCATTTCAGCATATACTTTGTGTCCTAGAAATCCTTACCAGGTCAAAGGTGGAAACAACGCACTGTAACTCTAAAGATAACAGGTCCATAGTAAAAGTGACCCGCACTGAAAAAACAAAAAGGTTGTTTCATCGCCCATAAAGAATGGGCTGTGAATGGATTGCCTTCATTTTTTCAGGTCAGGTTATTTCTATAAAAAATGTGTTTTTTTTTCATTTTAAGTAGTGTATTTCACATCCTCACAGAGGAAAAGCAAAATAAAACTTTTAATTTGCAGTGAGTCTGCAGTATTCTATTTCGATCTCCGCGTAGAAATGGTCCTACCATATTATACAGTTGTCGCATACGAGGACATTATTGTCTAGACTCTCCTTTTAAAACACATCTTCTTTCTCCTTTTGATTTCCTTTTGTCTCCGCGCATATATATAAGTACCTACCTCAATCAATATCAGACACGAATTCTACCGGAACTCCTCTCCCCCAGCCTCATCATTTCCCCCCGTTTTTTTGGTTGACATAATTATATGTATAAAGCATAGCATCAGTGAGTCATCGCACAGAGGAGCTAGTCAATGGGAGAAGCCGGACATAGCGTGGAAACTTTAAATGCTTATGTCTTTGTTAATAATACGCAACGTAGAAGTTTGAAAGTGATTTTATTGGTTTTAAAACCAATCGTTTTATCGTCTGTTGCACACTTCGGCTAGACCGTTTTAACTATCAATTCACATGTAAAAATACAGTGGCAGCATCAGAAAACACCAAAATGCATTAATAAACTCACAAATTGCCGAAGACACTATTCACCCCCTGTATCTTTCCACCACTTGCACGATATTTCGCGAGATTAGCGCTGCACATTCAAATGATCACGGCCGACTTGATTTCATAAACAAATAAACAGTGAACACTGACGGCGTCTGTTCCAATTCTTACGTCCCAATATCTTCAATTCCTCACAAAAGGTTGTGAAAGGTACGGAAACCGATATTTGTGTCGAAAACTTTTCAAAAGGAAACAATAACACACAGGAGTTCCGAGGATGATGATTGGAGTTGGAATCATACTTGGAACTCCTGTGTGTTATTGTTTCATTTTGACAAGTTTTTGACACAAATATCAGTTTCTGTATCGTTAACAACTTATTGTGAGGAGTTGAGGATATTGAGATGCATGGGCGTCATTTAGGGGGGGGGGGGGGCTGGGAGGAATGCCCCCCCCCCCAAGGATTTGAAGTCAGGCTCAAAAACTGGCACGAATTATATTGATGAGCAAAAAAAAAGGTCATCTGATTATTGCCCCCAAAAGATCGTTCTTTGGCTCTAACATTATATTGATGAGCAAAAAAAAAAAAAAGGTTATCCGATTTTTTGCCCCCTCCAAGCCGAAAATTGTAATGATGACCAAAAAAAAAAAAAAAGAAGGTCAAGTTTTTTTGCCCCCCCCCCCCCAAGCCGAACTTGAAATGACGCCCCTGTTGAGATTTTAGAAATTCGAACAGACGCCGTCAGTGTTTACTCTTTATATTTGTTTATGAAGTCAGCTGTGATGATAGTCGGCCATGATTATTTGAATGTGCCGCGCTAATCTCGCGAAATATCGTGCACGTGTTGGAAAGATACAGGGGTGAATAGTGTCTAGTATTTTTGCAATTTGTGAGTTTATTAATGAATTTCGGTGTTTTCTGATGCTGCCATGCCATTGTTATTCTTACGGCTTTTTACGAATGAAATGATACTTTAAAACGCTCTAGCCGAAGTGTGCAACAGACACATTCCTTTCTAAAAATCATCCTTTACAATGCATTCAGTGACCGTAAAAACACCAACAATAATTTGCATTTCTAGTCGTTTATTTCATGTCCGATCTCTCCCATTGACTGACTCTACTGTGCGTCGCTACATGATCGGATACAGTAATTTGTCTTTCTCTCTCTCTCCTCCCATTTGAACACACTCATTAGAAAAGGATAGCAGAGGAGCCATCACATGACACTCGCCCCTATCTCTGTCTTTTTCTAACGCACGGATTCAAATGGAATGAGAGAGAGAGAGAGAGAGAGAGAGAGAGGAAGACAAACTCATGTATCCGCACACGCCGGTCGCTCGACGTAACGCAAGAATAAAACCCGCGACAGGTTTTACGGATGGGTTAAGTAGCATGCATGGGATGAGACACTAACGTTAAGGAAGGTGACACTCGAAAGAATAGGGGGAGGAGGGGGGCCCCTCGACATCGAATGGGGGGGGGGGGGTAGTAGCTACAGAGGCAATGACACGTGGAAGCAGCATAAATCAGTCGAGTCTGCGGGGGCATCGATCCTTTTGTTCGGTGTTGTCAAATGATCCGAGTCAGAAGTCGCAACAATTTTTTCTTTTAGCTCAATGGGCTTTATCCACAGAGGGGATTTCTGGGACGTAATGGAGCAGTTGCAAGGATCTGAATTTCAGTGTTTTTTAGCAAGTAAATGAAAATACTCGGTGAGTTGAATACAAAGATGCCTTTGGATTCTGAATAGGTTTCATTTCATAATTCCGAAGACTAAATTTCGACCCAAAACACATTCTTGTTTTAAATGGAAGTGCCACGTCGTGACGTCACAACTCACACGATTTTTTGCAATTTGGCGGGTTTTATGAATATTTAAACTTTGCCAATTTCCAGTTTTTGCGCCCTCAATGGGGCAGTTGCAAGGGTTTAAAATGTTGCGTTTTTTATTAAGAAAATGAAAGTACGTGATGAGCTGAGAACAAAGATGCCTTTGCTTTTTAATGAAGTCCCATTGTTCTGGAGATGAGATTTTAGCCCAAAATACATAGTTTTAAATGGGAATCCCGCGTAGTGACGTCACTACACCCACGATTTTTTGCAACTTCACACGAGTGTATCTCCAAAACCAGGGCAATTGGGAAATAACGAGATTCACCATTGTTCTTAGGTCATCAAGTATTATCATTTTCCTTATAAAAAACACAACATTTCAGACCCTTGCAACTGGCCTATTTGTTTTGACTCGGAAAAACTGGTCGGAATTCATGCTTGCATCAGAATCCAGTGCTGCCGTTTTACGTATAAATAATAATCAATGAGATTTTTTTAATTCACCGATGATTCCACCGGTTGAGGAAAGATTACACAGTTAAGATCAGTGGTATGGCTGGAATGCACGGAAATACTCGCATCCATCAGTTGTATTTTATTAACCAGTGGAGTAGTCGATGACTTTATATAAATTTGTGGACATTTTAATAATTTAACGGTGATCGTACCGATTGAGAAAAGATTACAGTTGCAAGTATTTTTGTCCAGTACAGTTATACCCTGAACTGAAGTGTGTAATCTTTTCTCAACCGGTGGAATCATCGGTGAAAAGAAAAAAACCGTGATTTATCTTTTTGAGACCACGAAAAGAAAAGCTATCCGCCACTCTATAGTTCAGGACGCGAAGTGGTCTAGCTATAGTATACACATATGTATGATGGGCACGTGAATGAGAGTGAGAAAGATAGTTGGGAATGCTCCACCCCAAAAAGCACAACATTTTATAAAAATTAAAAAAAAAAATAGGTTAAGTCAATTCAAATTTAAATTAAAAAGATAAATATATTGATCATTAACTTCAAATAGTCTTAATTTAATTTTTTAAGTGTTAAAAGCTAGAATATTAAAGGTTCTAAATCAAACTAAAATTTTAAATGGAGCTGTAGGCAAATGGAGTATTAATTCCAATGTAAAATGCTGTGCCAAAATAACGATGAGACCATTAAAAAAGTCTAAAACTCACTCCTTGATGAGAAAACTTAACTTGAAATTTCGGGTGACCACCTTTGCATTTATGCATCAACCTCGGATTCGGACCCCAAACAACAGAATATAACCTAAGAATTGGAACAATGAGATTAATGAATTTACTTTCAAAAAGTAAATTTGAAGGAAATGAAAGGTCCATTTATAGGCATTTTAGTCACTGGGAGCGCGGTGATAACTACAGAAAAGTTCTACGTTGCGTAATAAACGAGGAAGACGGCACTTAATTTTATGTCCTGTTCTTTTGTTTGGGGTCCGAATCCAAGTTGGTGCATACATGCAAGGGTGGTCACCTGAAATTTTAAGTTAAGTTTTCTCTGCGAGGAGTGAGTTCGAGACTTTTTTAATGGTCTCATCGTTATTTTCGCAGCATTTTACATCAGAATTGATAGACTCTTTGTCTACAGCAAAACCTCGCAAGAGCTCAGTGGCGGCTCGTGCAATCTGGCAACCGTGCAATTTTGCCATTTAAACGTATGCAAAAAGATCGATGCTAGGTGAGGCGCTACGCCTCACCAAGTAATCGATTATTTTACACAGTTTTAAATGGAGGAAATCCATTGTTGCCACATTGCACGAGCCGCCGCTGCAAGAGCTCCATTTAAGCCCCCAAAGAACTTTTTCACCAGATGACGCCATCACTAAAATTGTATATTGTCTCTGAGCCTAGGTCTGGCAACCCTTCTCCTCTTTAGTCCGTCCCCCACCCCCGAGTCCCTGATGCATCGCGGGGGCGGCGCTAAACGCAACCAGCATCGCATCGGCTGGCCGCTGCGCTGCGGCGGCAATGTCCCTACTCAAGAGAGACTCTCGGTTGATTCCCGGGTCCCGTCGCATATTCCCTTCAGTCCCTTGTCCCTGTGAATATCACGCGCTCATCCATCAAACGTCTCCGAGCGGAGTTATAAACCTGCCACTGAAACTTAATCCTACTTGGAGTCAAGCTACCTTTATTGTATAAAGGACGGCCCAGTAGGAAGGGACGAAGAAGAGAGGAGAGGAGAGGAGAGAGTATTTTTCAGAGAGGCGCCCTTCGATTGATAAATGTCCGAATCCTCCATTTTATCGATGGATCTAATAACAAACGTGCCCTCGTCTCCTTGACGCACATTGGATCAAAATATGGATTTATCTAGACATGAAAATAAACTTTTTGTTGATTTATAAACGCCTTTGTACATGCTCAAAGTAGGGCCGTAAAATTGGCATAGGTGAACTGAAATCCACTTCAAACAGTAGAATTGAAAACCTGACATTTCTAAAATTTGAACATGACCTTGACCAAAACACCTCAAAAATGGGATTTATTTGTTTTGTTGACAGTGGATTGGTGAACAGATGACACACCATCCAATCGTCAAGTAACGCTGCAGTTTGACGGACCGTCAAATTGCACAGTCATTTGACAACGTTTTAACAACGACAGATCAATGTTCACTCGCTTAAACCGAGTGGGTATTTAAATATGCCTACACCGCGGTGCTGATTTTGCATACACGATTGATTGTAGGCGCTCGAAGAAATGCTGTTTTTCAAATATTAACGATTCGGAGCCGCAATTATTGTGAATAAAAAACTGAAAATCAGTGAGGTAGATCTACATAATGGGTCTGTTGCAAACTTTTGCTACAACATTTAAGAGAGTCTAATCTAATGTAAAATCACCTGAAAAGTCCACTGGTGGCATCAGAAAGTCATAAAATGCAATAATTAACTCACAAGAGGCGTTTGATGAAATCCAAGATGGCGGAGAAATATCGAGCAATTTGTATGCATGCACCACGAACATCCAAGGATAGCCAACCTCACAATATCGATCACAACTAATCATAACGTAAACAAACACATAACCTCTACCTCCAGTGAGGTTGTCACAGTTGGCCATCCTTGGATGTTCGTGGTGCATGCATACAAATTGCTCGATATTTCTCCGCCATCTTGGATTTCATTAAACGCCTCTTGTGAGTTTATTATTGCATTTTATGACTTTCTGATGCCACCAACGGACTTTTCGGGTGATTTTACATTGAATTATACTCTCTCAATCGTTGTAGCAATATTTTGCAACAGACCCATTATAGAAAAGAATATACTTGGGCGTGGTACGGAAAGAGTTATGTTATGTTGCCAATTATCGTTAGTATTCTTGATTTTGATTAGTAAAATTATGTCTAGAAAATGCCATGTTTTAAACCACTGCGCGATTTGACGCGACGTTTCTCCCCCGGCCTATTAATTAAAGTGGTTTCGACCAGGATCGCTTCCCATTAATGTCCCGCAAATCGGCCGCCGAGTGAGCTGTGCGCTCAGGGCTGCCGTTTTGCGTATTTTGACACGCATATTTTCCCGCCATCCAACCCAACATAATTTTTTTAAATTTTCCGCCAAATTTGGCATCCTTTGTTGCGCTGTAATGTGATGTCACCGGCGAGATCGAATGCAAAAATATATATTGCCGTTGGTTTAGTATCGAACGCGAGTTGGTTTTCTGATTTATGGCGCGTAACCTCGCTGTTTGTAATTGGCTTGGTTTTGCGCACGCGCTCTGTTTGTTTCGTTATACTCTCGTTATGCGTCACTGGGGACATGGGAGGTTTAGAAATTTGTATTTCCCGCTTTCCTCCCAAATAAACGTGTGCATTAGAAAAAATCTGAGCTAAGGTTCTGAACAGTGGCGTCGCGTGCAATTTGACAACACCGTATTCTATCCATTTAAACGCAAATAAAAGGTCGAATTCAGGGGGTGCACAGTGCACGTGGAAAATTCAATATATTTAATGACTTTAAATGGAGACATTGCACTGTTGCCAGATGGCACGCGACGCTACTGCGGTTCTGAAGTCACTTGATGGTCCTCTTTACTTTCCTTTTCTAAAACACACGTGATCAAACGGTTTGATATAAGTTTTGCTATTAACCCGCTTGCATGGAAATAAGTAAAATGTGTCGTAGGTACGAATTTGGGTTCACCGGCCACAATTTGGATCAGTTTTTTGCATAGGCCACGATCAGATTGTGTCAATGACAAACTCTGATTGTGTCCCATGCAAAAAACTAATCCAAATTTTGGCCGGTGAACCCAAATTCGTGCCTGCAACACATTCTACTTTTTCCAGTGATATGTGGCAGTTTCATTTTACTATTACGCATCCCTCGACAGTTGGCATTTGCGGAAGGCTGACTCCTGATCAGTCTCTTTCCACGCACTGATCGTTCATGGTTTGGTATTATTTCTCTCTGCAATAAGGGTTAGTAAAATTAAAGTTTTGCCGTTCTCTCGGCTCAGGGGGTGCACGTGATCATGTGCACTCATGGACGTGACGCCACTGAACCAATAACCAATTTCACTCATGCAATATTTAACACACACAATATTACTCTGAAGCATGGGTTTTTGAGGACGAGCATACCCTCTGTTTTATACTAAATTTTTCTAAGGAATCATTAACTGCGTTTCAGAAGGCCCAGTAATGGTTTTAGCTCGTTGAAGAGAGTATTTGTTATTCACAAGTCATTCGCAGGTTAAAAATTGGGTGCCGAACACTTTAGTTAAGTTTCAAAGTGACTAGCTGAAGAAACTCGGGCTTTGACTGTACGTACGCGTCTTGTCACGTCTTGTTTTTGTGTTTCACTACTTGCAGTCACAGAAAGCCACACCCGTTGTTGCCACGTTGTGGGAAAATTGCCAATATATTCAATGGAAATCAACAGTAATAACGATAGAACCTGGCAACGCTGGACGACATCGCACCAAGACCTCTTCGGCCGGTAAGTTTAGAGGGTTCACGCCGACGAAATATTAATTTACGCGTCAATATCTCTCGGCAACTCCAAAACGACCGTTCTTGAGAATATTGCCTGAGTGAAAAGAAGAAAGAGAGAGCGAGAGAGAGAGAGAGAGAGAGAGAGAGAGAGAGAGAGAGAGAGAGAGAGAGAGAGAGAGAGAGAGAGAGAGAGAGAGAGAGCAAGTTGTATAAATTTCCACTCGGTATAACCGCGCGTAATCCAGGTCACTCATTAAACTCCGGAGGGAAACTGCAACCTCAACACCCCCGCCAAGATGCGAGAGTTGGGACCCTTAAAAAATCACTCTTGTCACTCTCCCCGAAGGCGAAGGTGCGCTGTTCTTAACGTTAATAGCACCCTCTTGTAAACCCACTTTCCCATATCTATAGGTCTGTACTCTCACCTCGCATAACTCGACGCCATAGCGTTCGATTCGCGTGCTCGTGTAACCAACAACCAACGATTTACTCTACTTTTCCTCATTCGGAAGGCTCGGTGCCTCCGTCTAAACTAACCCACATTCACAGCAAAAAAATCACAGTATATAGATATTTATCTGCACAGTAGCAAAACTCTTTAGGTAAGAGGTATGGCGAATGTCGTTTTTCAATACAATCAAACGGGAAAATTGAGTTGTTATCCTCCGATTACTTGGGGGCGCCACCGTCGCACCCAATGCAACTCAAATGGAAGATGTTAGTTCAACCGTCCAACCGGCATTTGCCGATTCTCTAACATTGAGTTTCTCTACTGTGTATAGTGTGTAGATAAGTATACTGTAAAAAAATATCTTGTAAAATCCTCTAAAAATTGACAGAAACGCTGATTTAGCATTGCAGAAATGCTGTCAGAAATTGCTAATGTATTTTCTTGCCACATTAACCAGACCGACTGCTTGATTAGCAATGGAGATTGTTGAACTAAACAAAATATATTTGCTAAATTCATACCATGCATTGCTATTTTAACATAATAATATTAATTTCCTTGTACAAAACTTGTTCTGTAAGTTTTACGATCTAGGACGAGTGTCGGGTTGTGACACCCTGACACCGGTTCCAGATTGTAAAATTTTTAAAACAAGTTTTGTCGTAAGGAAAACAAGGAAAAAAACAACATAGCACGCTGTGGATTTAGTATGTACACTTTAATTGAATAATTCAACAATATTTATGGTTAATTTATCAAAGAATATTTCTTAAAGTTATCAAAACTAATTAAGTATTTGCAATGTACTCGGTTGGAAGCCTGATGGGAAAAGTCATCACAGAACTTCAGACATTTTTTTTGGAAACTCAAGCGAAAAAGCAATGAATTTTATAGAAAAAAGAGAAAGAAAATTAGGAAAAAAGTAGGAGCTTTTAAAATTCAGTGTTTGCAGGTACCCAAATAAGAATCAGCTCAATTTTTGTAGTCATCCTGTATAAAAGGAACAATGTAGACTGCAAGCCAGGGGCTGCCAAAGCGCTGAAAATGAGTCGAGAAGCCGCTTCATTGTGGCTTAATCATGGAGGTATTTTCAAACAGAAAACCTCCCTTCTCGTTTATGATTCACGGATAATGAAGGAATAGACACCACAAAAATTTTGATTAGGAGGAGAGAAATACGGTATATAGATGTATATACACAAGCGCAAGAAATAGCTCGATCCCCAAGGGCAAACTTAGTGCAAAACCGAATAAGACTGCTTACACATTGAAGTTTAGTTTTCAGAGAGGAAATTCAGTGATTAACCGTTCGAGATCATATTACGAGGGTCGATTCAAACGTTGCCATATCGCCTCGAGGAAAAAATGCAAGTTTTTATGAACGAGAGAGGGAGAGGTTTAAAAGAATGTTCAGAAAAGTCACTCAGAGTTTGACGTGGCGTGAGAGAAACGTGTACAGGAATATAAAATGGGAAAAAAACAAAAACAATCGTCCGTTTTTTTGCCTCTTAATGTGATTCTTCAGCGTCTAGTACCGATTTCTGCCCCCAGAACGCTACCG
The DNA here is from genome assembly GCA_011764245.1 of Trialeurodes vaporariorum. Classification (NCBI taxonomy): domain Eukaryota; kingdom Metazoa; phylum Arthropoda; class Insecta; order Hemiptera; family Aleyrodidae; genus Trialeurodes; species Trialeurodes vaporariorum. The sequence goes on from VMOF01000035.1 coordinate 16,659,292, forward strand.
TTCAATTAAAGTCAAATTACAGGCTGAAAGTAATTTATTTTTAAGAAAACGGAGTGTCAGTTACTGGATAAGTAGATAATCATCTGAAGAGTGTCTCTGCAAAAAATCTCGTCAATAACTTCAAAAATAAGGCTGAAAGTATACTAAAAAATGAAATATCGCATTTCGATACAAGAATCGATTCGCGATATCTCATTTTTTGGTACTTTCAGCCTTATTTTTGAAGTTTTTGACAAGATTTTTTGCAGATCACTCTTCAGATGATTATCTAGAAGTTGACATTCCGTTTTCTTAAAAATAAATTACTTTTGGCCTGTAATTTCAAATTCAATTCAAATTACTTATTTGACTTTAATAATTACTTATTTGACTTTAATTGAACGGTAGCGCTCTGGTGACAGAAATCGGCACTAAACGCTGAAGATTCTCATTAAAAGCGTAAACACTAATGATAACAAATCAATTGGTAAAAAAAAAAATGAAAATCATTCAATAGTGAATCGGTCGCAAACCTTGATTATAACAGTTAAGAAGGTCAATTTTCGTATAAAATTATCTGAAAATATATATCCTTTAAAGTATCGAGAAGTAACACTGTTTATTGACTAGCACGGGTATTAAATACATTTTGAACAAACAGCGAGTCAAAATGTGGGAGTCTTATCTAACATACATATAGATTTCTTCATGTTAGGAAAAGTGATTCATCACAGAGTAACAATCGCAGACTATAGGCCTCCTCATTGTGATACGCAGCATGACAGCCACCTTGAAATTTATTGAGTTTGTGATTCAATGTAGGAATTTTTTGATGTTTCAAATGTTATTTTCAAGTGATTATACACAGCATATAGACCGGCCCTTAATTGGAGAGGCAAGTTTGCAATTCAGACTCATTGATTCTCAAACGTTTTGATGTGGGTTTTTGTTTTTGCTTTTTATGAAAATCCAAAGGACCTTAAGTTAAACATGCATTCCTTTATCAGTGAAACAATGATCAGAAGAGTTAAATCTGACGAATGCAGGCAATAAGGGTGTTAATGAAAAAGGAGTATTTGAAAATTTTTGAGAAAGGCCTCGAATTTTAAAAGAAGTTGAAACATACCTTCCATTATATCAAAGAAGACCTTTGAGGGTGCATTCGAATTTGAGAAACATCTCATAAAAGATGGCTCCCTTGAAATAATACAACCCGTTCTTTCCATTATGTCAAAGAAGACACCCTTTGAGGGTGCATTCGAGTTTGAGAAACATCTCATAAAATATGGCACCCTTGAAATAATACAACCCGTACCTTCCATTATGTCAAAGAAGACACCCTTTGAGGGTGCATTCGAATTTGAGAAACATCCCATAAAAGATGTCTCCCTTGAAATAATACAACCCACGTTTTAGCGTACCTTCCATTATGTCAAAGAAGACACCCTTTAAGGGTGGTTTCCAGTCAGTAGGTCTACAGTAATATGGACTACGGACAAAATGTCTACATTTTTTGGTTTACTGACGAAATGTCTACGATAATGTGTCTACGAAATAAATGTCTACTCGGAAAAAATGACCACATTCTAAAAACGTCTACATATTTAATGTCCACAAAGTAAATGTCCCCAGTATATTATTTCCTCTTTTGAAATATGTCCACTTTTTTTTACAAAATTGTCTACAAGACAACAATGTCTACAAGTTTGTAATATAAATAGACACGTGGAAAAGAAATCAGCGGGCTAGTTATAAGAAATAAATAAATATTTGATCATCGATAGTTTGAATGATAATTATTTTAATGTTTCTTATAGTTTTTAGGCGTGGGACGAAGTTGCCAGACAATATAAATCACTTGTGCAAACTTTTTGCTACACTTTGGTAACATTTCTCATCGAATTATTTATTTTTTGATTCAGCTTTCTTCCTTGTGATAAAATAGTCTCTTTTCAATTTAAATATACTGAGTAAATTAAATGTTATTAATTTTGCGAAATCTACATTAAATTAATCAGATTTCTGTGACGCTGTCTTCAAAATTTATAATTTAACATTACAAAGATCTATGAACGAGGGGAGTAAACTAATATATATTATATTTTCTAATTCGGTTTTAAAATTGTAGACATTCTTGTCTAGTGGTCAATTTTGTAAAAAAAGGTGGACATTTTTAAAAAGAGGCATTTATATACTGGGGGCATTTATTTTGTGGACATAAAATATGTAGACGTTTTAGAATATGATCATTTTTCTAAGTTGACATTATTTTTGTAGACATACTTCCGTAGACCAAAAAGAGTAGACATTTTGTCCGTACTCCATATTACTGTAGACCTACTGACCTGAAACCTTAAGGGTGCATTCGAATTTGAGAAACATCCCATAAAATATGTCTCCCTTTGAAATAATACAACCCACGTTTTAGCGTACCTTCCATTATGTCAAAGAAGACACCCTTTGAGGGTGCATTCGAGTTTGAGAAACATCTCATAAAATATGGCACCCTTGAAATAATACAACCCGTACCTTCCATTATGTCAAAGAAGACACCCTTTGAGGGTGCATTCGAGTTTGAGAAACATGCATCCCATATGAAAGATGTCTTCCTTGAAATAATACCACCCATGTTTTAGCGTTTTTCAAAATTCGAAGTTGTTCTCGAAATATTTGTTAGTGCGCTTCTGTTTTTACTCACCCTGTAGAAGTGCTTATTGATATTTTACAGCTCCAATTACTGATTATCTAAAAGTAATGACTAGGAGCGAAGATGTTTATACCGAAACAAATTCGAAATGACAAAACAAAAAAAAACCGTCGATTTTACAGGGCAACTTGGCTCATGCTACGGTGAGTTTGCATTAAGAGTATTTGTGTGCGGTTCTCTATTGATGTGTTTGTGTCTGTTAGTGAAATACGCGCTGCATCGCCAAAGTGGTTGCGGTCGCTCACGGAGTAACTTGAGAGATATTTCCCACCGTTGACTTTATAGCTGGGTGTATACTGTATATAGGCAACCTGCACCGCATCTGTTTTCCGTTTGAGTGTACACGGTTTGCCTATCTATCGCTGAATATCGTGAGTTTCAATTAATGCTGGTATGTACATTGCTCATGAGCTATTACACCGGGAAAAAACTGCTTCACTGGAAGACAGTCTTATAAAGTATGTCATATTTAATGCTCGAATTGATTTTGAGATCCATTAGCTTATTTTTTTGATTGTTTGTTTGTTTCTTTTTTTGTTTGTTTTTATTTGTGGGAACGCAATGAAACTAGATGGAATCAATGAGCTATAACTTTAGAGTGGCAGCGGGCTGGTCCACCTTGTGCCACACAGGGTAGAAGGAATCCAGGGAAAAAGCGGAATTTGGACGGCAGATTCCAAGGTTTGAGGTTAAATTTTATAGGTCGCTGGTAGGTCGTTTCCGGCGATGCCCGAGTTTGTTCACGGAACGACCGGAAACGCCCTACAAAATCTAACCTCAAAATCGATTTTTACGGCAAGATGGCGGAGCCCTAGGTGACAACAATGAACCAGCGGAACGTTCCTTGATGTGCCACTCTAAAGTTATAGCTCATTGGATGGAATCCTAAATGTTAGGTTAGGCAGCGTGGTTGGAATGTTCAATCGAAACGGAACGGAACAAGTCAACCACTCTAGATAGATGCAAATTCAATAAAAAGTTCAAACATGAAAATGTTGACAGAAAAATACTTCCAACTCCCCTTAAATTTCATTTTCGCAATGCTTGTTAATCAAATCCATTGGACGAAGATGTAAATTCGGTCTCCGCTGATAAAAAAAATATGTAGCGAATCAATGGCCTTTCGATTTGGCAACTCAGGCCGGATGTATAATGTCTCGGAAAAGATGCGCGAAGAAAAACTTGCGCACAAATCCCTGAGGAGTCGGTCGCAAGACGGCGGCCGTGATTCGGACTCGCACTCCCCCCCCCTCTTTCTCTTCTGCCTCATTTGTTACGTTCCCTCTCTGTCGTCTCTGCAACGCGTCAATAAAAGAGCCGTGAATAAATTGTCGTTGACTCACAATATGATGAAAATGTAGCGTGAAATCTGGATTAGTCACAGACCGAAACAAAAATCTCTCCAAGACGATTTATCAAACCGAGGTTGACGAAATCACTATCGGAATGGTTGTTGGGTTTCCCCCTTTCTCTTCTTTTCTTCTGAACATCCATTTTTGTAACATTTTATTGAAGGGTCCTTATACATATTCTTATAACAGCTCACGTTGGTTTTAAATACGCTTACCAAACGTTTTATAATCAACAATAAGCATAGTGGCAAAACTACAATTGTTTCCAAAGGAACAACTTAAATTGGTAAATCCACCTCTGAAATTAAGATGCTTAAACGATGCCTCTGAAAGACGCTCACACTTATTTTAAAATCTTTTTTTTTCACAAGCAACATAAAAAAAAATAGTAAACATGAGCATTGATCACTCACAATTAGACATGCAAATGTCAATAGAAAAATTGTTGTATGACGTTTTAAAATGTTTGTACTTTATATTGCGTGCAAAAAGAACGTAACCCTAACTTTTTTGGATCCAATTATCAGATGACCAAGTATGATTCAGATAGCAGTCAATAGCCAATTCTGAAATTTTGAACCAATTATTGCGGAGCTCTTAAGAATATAAATATGTATAAAACAGAGGGCCTGCCCGTTTCCAATAATTCATATTTCAAAGCGTTATTTTGTATGTTTTTAACAAGTTGAACAGGTTGTTCTTGGAACGTAGAAATGTTCGAAAAATGCCAGTTTAGAATAAAGTATTGCTAAAATTGCAAAAAAAAAAAAAAAAAAAAAAAAAAAAAAAAAAAACATTGCTAGTTCATCAAAATAACTGCTAGTAAAGTAAGAAAGTATAGCAAAATCAGCAATATTTGTTGGTAAAATAGCAACTCATAAACTGCAATTTTTGCAATGTAAAATGTATTTTCCATTTTTAGTAATGTTTTGCTATTATAACATTAATATTTTTTTCTGCGTATTCCTTGTTATTTCCAGCATAATCAGCTGAAGTATACCCATAAAGACGAAAATTAGAATTGCGACTAATGGTAGTAGTGCTATCTACCGGATTGAAATCTCTAAGGGGTTTGTCTCGAATGGAATCACTCCAAGAGAGGGAGATAGCTTAGTCATGAGTTTACGAGACAGGACGTACTTCACGGAATTTTTAAAGCATCCCTCCCCCTCCCCCTTCCCTCCATTCGAGCACTGAGGAGAATCGACAGCTGAAGTGACTTAAATTTACAAAAGACTTGATTCATCTCAAATCCTTCTCCTATGAAACATTTTCCCAGACTCCCCGCTCCTGCTCTCCTCAATTTGAAACCTTATTCACAGACACAGAAATGCAGAATTTCATTCTTCCCCTTTGTTAACCCCGAATCCACTCAAAGTTCGCAATAAATTTGGATTTGGGCCCTATGATGCGGATAAATTGAGGAGCGCTCTTTTTTGATGCTTGATAAATATGTGCGCCTGTTCGTGTCAGCGTCTTCTTCAGAGCGTTCGATTTTATTGAGGGGCGCGTTGTAGATTCGCCTTGGTTTGAGCTAATATAGCCACGCTGCCATATTTTTGAGGTGAAAAATTTGAGAGTTTATAAACTGCTTAACATGCACAGTGTGTCTCGGAAGCTCTTAACAGAACAATGTTGCCAGGTGTACTGCTTCGAACCTTATATATTTCCTTTAAGAGTTAATGTAAAAAAATGTACGCCTTTCATCTTAAATTTGGCAACACAGTAACAGACTCAAGTCGAAAAACGCGTGTTTCATTTCGATAAACAATAGACCAGGTAAATACTTCTGGAACTCACTGTGTGTAGTGTAAAATAGGCAGTGACGCGGCGGCGGCAAGTCAAAATAGAAATTAAGCTTCACTCTACGTCTGTAGTCGTATAATGCGCCTTCAATTTTATGTGTAGGCAAAATGACAACGTACCTGTACGATGAGTTAACTATTCGAAGTTCGCTGTGACATGAGAATGACCGTATCCGACTTATTTATCAAAATGAGATAAAGGAAAGAGTTTTGCAAAGATCAAAATTACCTGGTCGTTTGATAAATTTTTTCATACTTCTTTAGTGGAGTTTACCATATCGTTAGGTTGAGACCAAAATCAACCACAAGTACGGTATCACAGAATTATACAATCAGAATGGACCCATATGAGCCAATGAGAACATTTCTTTTGTTTACTTGATTGATTTTTCAAGATGGCTGACTTATTTCTGTCACTGTCTTCTTTATTGCTTTGAACGGGGATAGTTTTGAGCTTCTCAAGATGGCGGACCAGAAAATAATGGTTCAAAATGAACCGAAGTTAGTTTCTACTCTGCGATTGTAGTATTCTGTGATATTATCATTATTTACTTTCTCACAAATATAACAAAGTAAGAAATTGAAAAAGTATTGCAATGGCGCAGATGTCTGCCTATGTCTGTATCCCAGCTTTACTATTGAACCAATGGTCCATATGCATCCAAATTTTGCAGATAAGTTGTTTCTAACGTTCTCCAGAGGGGCTTTTTTGTGTTTTTTTTTTCAAAATTTTAAAAGATATGGATGATAAAGTGTTTCCATCAATATCAATGGGAAATTTGGTAAACATGGGTAAACATTGGAAAAAAACTAAAATATGTCAAATATAACTGTTTGAATTTTGATAAAAATCAAAAACATTCTGCAACCAGCCAACTGTAAAATGAACTCCTTCAAGGGGGGTCTGGGGGTCTCCTCGAGAATATTAAAGGGGGGTTTGAGGGTCTCCCCTAGATCATTAAAGGTTGTCTGGGGGTCTGGGGGTCCCTCCAGATTAAGTTTGATGTGAGAAAGTGTTCGTGGGATACTCCCTATACAGTTAATTTTTTTTTATTTTTTTCGTGTCAAATTGTACCACCATGTTGATTCTTTGAACGAAAGTAATGAGTGTCCTTCCTAAAATTAGAGATAGTACAAACTTTATTGTTGTATATGATACCTCACGCGTACACTGTTTGATCCACACTCACCCCTTTAGCGACCCACATCCAACATACATTCCATTCACCATTTTATGCCTTCATTCTGACGAGAGGGCGTATGTCCCTTAATCATCAATACTTGAAAAATTGGATACGTCAATTTCAGAGAACCACGAGAGCATACATAATCAAAACTCGGAAACATCATAGTATAATGAGCCGAACACGAATTTCAACCGCATCGACATGACATCGGCAGGAACCTCCGCCCGCACCAACCATCCACCACCGCCTCCTCCAACCGAGCACTCAACAGCAAGTATCCAACAGGGAGGCATGCAAGTCTATCCAGTCTCCAGACGATTGTTATCATGGATGAGAAACACGAGAGAGAGAGAGAGCGCGGGGGTGGAAATGGGGAGGGGGTTGTTATGTTTTGATATAGTAATACGCGTCGCGCATATTCAATAATTGGCTTTGTATAACCGTCCCGCTGTTCCGAGAGAAGGGGGATGGGTATACATATATATATATATATATATACGAGAGGGCAAGAGACTGTAGAAAATGAGGGGTGGTGGGTGAGGTTCGTTGAGATGGTTGGAGGGGGGGGGGTGAGATCAGTTAGCTTCGATAGAGATCCATTTACACAAACGACGGAGCATAGAGGATCCCGTTGGTGATCCCCGATGCAACCCCCATCCCCCTTTCTGCAACCTTGTGATCGCGACCACCCCCACCCGCTGCTACCCCCCTCCCTTCCTTTCTCACCCTTATCGACTCCCACTCCCCCCACTCTCTTACACTACCCCTACCCCTTTTTGCCGAGTACTGACGACACCGCTTCACCGTTTATTCAGAGCAAAGTGAGTGATAAACACATCTGTATAACGATGGTGACGACGAGAGGCGACCGACACTCAACTACAACGACCCCCTATCTTGAATAAACCAATAATCCCCGTATAAAAATATATAAAAAGGAGGAGCATAAATAAATAAATAAAACGCTCGCCGGATTCTGCTCTCTGTTACGAAGCAGAGTTGCCGGATTGCAGGGTTTGTTGTCAGGGGCGGATTTACAACTCTTGAGGACCTACGCAATCTAGTATTTGAGGACCAGGGCTGCCGTTTTGCACATAATCAATGCTATTTTTCTATTTACCGATGATTCCACCGGTTGAGAAAAGATTACGCAGTTCAGTTCAGTGTATGACTGTAGGTAATGCACGAAAATACTCTGATTTGTAATCTTTCCTTTATCGGTGGAAACTCCGTTGATTAATTAAAATATCCGCAAGTTTTTTAAAGTCATCGACGACTCCACCAGTGAAGAAAAGATTACAGATGCGAGTATTTTAGTTTATTACATTCATACACAGAACTGAACTGTGTAATCTTTTTTCAACCGGTGGAATCATTGGTGAATTGAAAAATAGCATTGATTATACACTGAAAAAAAAATCAGCTAAATTTAACTAATTTCAACTTAAAAGTATGGACACCACTTAAAACTGTTAGTTTGACTATTTGAATTAGTAAAATTAACTCCATGCCGTGTTAATTAACATGGCACGGAGTTAATTTTACTAATTCAAATAGTCAAACTAACAGTTTTAAGTGGTGTCCATACTTTTAAGTTGAAATCAGTTAAATTTAGCTGATTTTTTTTTTTCAGTGTACGCAAAACGGCAGCCCTGTTGAGAACCCCTAGAGGAAGGGTAGGATGCCTGGGCCCAATAAATGTACGGTACAAACGGGCTTTAGGTCGTACCCAAAAATTGCAATTCCAACCTCACATTTCTTTAACGGCACATCGGAATGTTGGGAGCGCTCCCAACTTTACGTTACTTGGGACGAGTCTAGAGCCTCTCCAACCCACCCTAAGTGCTGTTTGAGGTTTTGCCATTTTCAAACGGTCCGATTCGGTCCGTTAACTGGTGGCCGATGCTTGTTTAAGTACTTAGGGCGAACTTGGGGCCGAGGACTGTGTGTACGGCACATTTTTTGGGCCCTGAGGAACAACCCCCAAAAATAAGGGGGTTCAGGGGTCCTTCCCTTTAAATTTTTTCTAATAAAAAAAAGGACATTGAAAACTAATTTTTTAATTATTTTGCAGAAAATTTGTTCTATTTTTTTACCTTGTACCTATTCTTCGTTTACTTTTTCTCTCGTTTTCTTCTCTTCTTCCCTGCTTCGTGAAGTGAGGACCCCTTAAGCCTGAGACTCTACGCAGTTGCATATTTTGTCTAATGGTTAGGTTAGGTTTGTAGTAGCAAGCAATCCTCAAATGTGTGCTTTTTGCATGAATTAATCAATTTTAGCCAAAATCTGTAGACTTTTTGAGAGATGGATGGTACCAATTTTTTGGAAAAAAATCGGCCCTGAAATCACCTGAAATATAGCGTATGCAGGAGTCTGAATTTTGGTGTTATTTGTAAGAATCATAACGAATGCCCTCGGAAAGCTGAGATCAGACGTGTCTTTAATATTTTCTTTGAAGAAACATTGTAATAAAGTTGCAGAACATCATGCGAGCTGTGACGTCACAACGTCGGATTCTCATTCAAAACAATGCATTTTGGGCCGAAATCGCATCTTCAGAACTGTGAAACATATAAGAAGAAACAAATATCTGTTAATTTACTCCTTGGCGTAAGAAATGTAGAAAACTAATCAATGAAATTTTAAGCGTAGACTTTATCCATTATTGGGCAAAAGAACAAGGTAAACAGATTTTGCAACCAGACCTTGTTTGTAAGTAGACATAATTAGCCAATGGACGAAGGCAGACTCGGTAGACATGGAATGCTAAGTAAACATAAAAAAAAAACATAATGTGACATTCACCATCCATCAGTGTTAATTTGACTAATTTTTAGTGTTTTAGAGGAATTCTTAATCAATACAATGTCACTTAATCATCGCTTTCTCATGTATTTTGAGACGCTGATTTCAAAAATGCTACCAGTCTTTATTAAACTGGCCTAAATTTTACATAAATTCGAAATTACGTCATCTTAGCAAATTTTTCAAAATTCTGGAAAAAGTATGAGTTTTAAGTAAAAACGAAGGCCGAATTTGAAATAAACGGGTTAAAATGCATCGAAAATTTCGCGAAATGGGTCAGTAAGAGGTATCTTATATGATGAAAAATCCTGGTTTTATGTTCATAACAGCCGGACACACTATGTCGTTAAGGCGTAAACATTTAAAACGCTAGTGGACGAAATGACACAATTGACAGAATGGTTTTGGTAGAATCATAAGTGACGGTAGCCACCAGGCCAAGTCCAAAACCCCCGAGCAAGAAGGTGGCGTCCGAGGACACTTATTATACACCGATCAGTTCGTTTTAGTCAATTTAAGCGTTATATGATCTGTTGCCTAGGATTCCAAGAAAACCGGTCATTAAAACCCCATAACACCTGGTTAATAGTATACACATATTTTTAAGTAGACAAAAAAAAATAGTAGACGTTATTGCCTTAGACCAACCGACCTCTAACCCTAGGTGCGCCAACACTTCAAAAACGAGCTATACTCCCTATACAATATTTCCATCTAGAGAATCTACACTCAACATGAGAGTGAGTGATACAGTTTGGACCGCTTTGAAACGAACTTCTTTACCGGATAACGTCATCACTATAAAACCGCGGTCTACTGCTCGGATCCCATTCGAATCGTCTGAAGAGGCCAATTAAATATTATACCCCTGAGTTTGGCAACATAGTTGTCCGCAGCGCGCGGAGCGATGGAAGATGGAGTGTTGAATGTTGATCTTGCGGGTTTTGTTGGTGCGTTGTGTTGAGGGGGGTTGCTGGTGAGTGTCGTTGGGGGTGTCAGTGGTGGTGAGAACCTCCCATTAATGTAATAGTCTAACTGCTGAAAAATTGAACCACGCTCCCGCCCCTTAAAAAATAAACGCGCAAGAAATAAGGGATGAAAAAAAAGAGAAGAAAAACCCCTTAACATCTCCCAGATGGCCCTTCGTTCTCGCCCCCTCAAACCCCTCCCCCCCTCAATTCAGAGTGAATACAGAAGTCTGCATCCTTCTTTCTTTTTTCCAGGAGCGGGCGTCGACGCGTCCATCATTTTTATTGCCTCAACCAGGATGGTCGGTATGGTCGGTTAACGTATATTTATGCGTTTTGCATGCGAGTGGTTGAGTTTTAACTCAACGCAGAAAACGTAATTCTAATTTATGACCAGATTCGTCCATAGCATATAGCATTTGTGCAGACCCCCTTCTCTACTCCTCCGATCTTGATTATGGCATAGAAGTAATGGGTCCGCGTGGTATTATGGATTCGCTTGCGGTGGCGAGGAGGATTGCTTACTGGAGTAGGATCCTCTTCGGGTCTGTTTTGATGCATTCATCTTTTGATGTGTGAAAGCGCGATGGAAGTTTATTTCAAATCAAAACTAGATGGAGTGGATGGATACTCACAGTTAAGGGTGGATACAGGAATTTGCGTTCCTCTCTCTTTTTTCGATTTGAATACATAAGTTAGTAAAGGATGGAGATAGAGGCTTGTGTCACATGATGGTGTCTCTGCTATGCTTTTCTAACACATTATTTCCTTTCGATACATCTCTCTCTCTCTCTCTCTCTCTCTCTCTCTCTCTCTCTCTCTCTCTCTCTCTTTCTCTCTTTCTCTCTCTCCCCTCCCTCTCTCTCTCTCTCTCTCTCTCTCTCTCTCTCTCTCTCTCTCTCTCTCTGAAGGAATACATTTCAAATGTATTTCTTCATTTATGAAACTTTATCTCTTATTTGTTATTAGTGGTTATACTGGTTATGTGGAAGAGAGGGCCAGTAGTGGCCCTAACATTGCCACTCAAAATAAATCCATCAATCAATCAATCCAATTTTCTCTCTGTGTCTCTCTCGTGTCTCTCTCTCTCTCTCTCTCTCCCCTCTTTTCTTCTCTTCTCTCTCTCTCTCTCTCTCTCTCTCTCTCTCTCTCTCTCTCTCTCTCTCTCTCTCTCTCTCTCTCTCTGAAGGAATACATTTCAAATGTATTTCTTCATTTATGAAACTTTATCTCTTATTTGTTATTAGTGGTTATACTGGTTATGTGGAAGAGAGGGCCAGTAGTGGCCCTAACATTGCCACTCAAAATAAATCCATCAATCAATCAATCAATCTCTCTCTGTGTCTCTCTCTGTGTCTCTCTCCCCTTGTAACATTTTTCTCTGATTTTCGGTTGTTCAGACCCCAGCCTAGACCTCTAAACCAGACACCCAAGGTTGTTTAGAGGTGCGTTTTCGACCGCTTTTTCGGCCATATCCAGAGGAATTTCAGGTATAATTTGACCCTCTGAGCAAGACATCTGGCTGTCGATGGCAACCGATGACTGTCAGAGGGTAGAATTACGGCCTCAGCCCCTCTGAGACAATCCTCTGACATACCTCTGGAGCAAACATCACCAGATGCCCGACGTATTATCTACACATCTTTTTGAAGGCGCTTA
>VMOF01000035.1:16672253-16694891 GCA_011764245.1 Trialeurodes vaporariorum
ACACCTATCGTAATAACACCACCCATAAGAATAACACGTTCTCGATCATCGACTCGATAGTATTAAGAGATACGATTGTTCATAATTAGCCAGCAATTTGTGAGTCATATGGAACGTTTTGATACGCTCAACATAATTTTCAAATGACTTTAAGCCAGAACTGACCTTCCATATAACAGAAGCGAAAGTTTGTAACGTAAGTATAACTATCTAATGAGATTTCAACTTGCTAATGTTTGACCCTGAAATCAGCAATTCCGCCCATCGGGTGGGTGACGCTGAAAATGACATACTAACGTAGAGTGCGACCGACACAAATTTCCAGCAAGCACGCGATAAAATAATGAGAGGAACATAAAAAGAGTCTTTTATCAAGGACACCACGTCCAAAACGTTCTTTCCTCTCAGCTACACCTAAATTACCTCTAATGATGGAAAATTATCTTCGAGCAGTTTAAAAAAAAAAGAGAAAAAAAAAAAAAAAAAAAAAAAAAAAAAAAAAAAAAAAAAGTTCATCTGTTCAGGACCACCAACATCACCAGATCCCTTTTCTTCCCCTCAAGGTCTCAAGAAGTCGAGTTTGAGAAAGAGCAATTGAGAAGTGCAGGTCGGGGATTCCCCGCCGATCATTCTTATTCCCGGCAATAAAGAGGAAAGTAGAGGGACGCCTGCCTGCCTTTCGCAGCAAAGAAAAGAAGAGAGAGAGAAAAAAAAAGGCAAATGTAAAGTGTTATTGTGTAGCCGGAAGCTTCAGATAATTCAAGAGTTTCTCATCTTCATACCAAACAAAAGAAAGTTCAGCGAGCTCAGACAGCTTATGGCAAAGGAACGTTCTGAACGGGCACGGGCAGGGAAATGCGGGCGGTAATATCAGAATACTCGTGATGTTATCTTTCACGGGATAAAAGAAGGGAAAAATTCGCCATTTCCCACGTTACAATTCTTCCTTTTTTGGTGGGAAGGGAAGGGGGGGGGATATAAATGAAAAAAATAAAATGTGAAAAGCAAAGCTCTGCAATGTCTCTCAAATAGAAGCTGCTCCGTACATTAATTCTAATGCTTGCGTGAACTTAGCTTTATTCGTAATTGTTCTGAGCGTTTGCTTCATTCTTTCTCAAATGGGAAGGTTTGGTTAAGAATGAGGCGATTTCTTACGTTTTTTATCAACGTTGGGATGGATTGAAAACCTTTATACTAATAGGAATGTAAAAGAATCAGATCTGAGTCAATACCGAATCAAACAATCGATTACTCGTGATGTGTCATCTTTCACGGGATAAAAGAATGGAAAAAATCGTAATTTCCCACGTTAAAATTCTTTCTTGGGAGGGGGGGGGGAGAGATTATAAATGAAAAAAATAAAATGCTAAAGGCAAAGCTCTGTAATTTTTCTCAAATAGAAGCTGCTCCGTACATTGCTTAGTGCTTGCGTGAACTTAGTTTTATTCATTTTCGCAGGAATTTCGCAAAACAGGATTTTTTTTGCGCTTCCGAGCACGCACCGGCATTGCCACTTGGTGTGCGTCCTCTCCAACACTATAGACGAGGATAGAAAAATACGCAAGCCCCTAACTCCCCACGTTTTCTCGTTACATCAGCAGGAAAGTTTCATAGGAGTCTCGCATACCTACATCCAGGGTTAAGGGTTAAAATCATTTCGGGGTCACAGGACATAAGGTAAGCTCCTTTCTAAGAACAAAAGGTTTTCGGAGATCTACACAATTTCTTCGGAAGAACGCTTATTGTTCCCAGGAGGAAACCTCAGAAGATAGCCTGAAATGACCGTGATCCATCCCAGGCAAGAATAAAATATTCTACAGTTGGAGGTTCGCCTTCAATTCGAAAGGTAGGCAAAAACAAGGCAGCCAAGTACGAATAGTTACATAAATGACAAAACTCGTGCAAGCATCGAGAGCTCTAGCTTGAAGACTTTTATTTCGAGAGAAGAATTCTGAAAGAAATTATTATTACAGTGCGCCTTCAATTTATGGGTTAGACAAAACCAACTCCGTCAAGTAGGAATAGTTACATACATTATTTTTTATCAAAGCATTCTCGACTGTGCGACAACTTCTATTTGTTTAGCTATTTAAGAGACAGTTACGAGTGTAAACGCCCAAAAAATAGAATGAAGGTCTACTTTAATTTAAAATTGGATCACAGCTAAAATCTTTAAAAATAAGTACGAGCCGATTTGGGGATATTATAATTAATGTGGATTATATCGCCAATCTTTAAAAGAAAGTAAGAAAAGCGTTAAACTGTTTGTAAACGTTGTTCCCCGCTCGGTGAATCGCAGCAACCTACTTTTCTTCTTTTTGTTTTGGATGGTGATTGGTACAATTCAGCCCCGAAATGTCTATTGTTTCTTGTAAAAAAATTTCCTCTGATACTATTAAAAGTGTATTATTATCTTGGTGTACTCTTAGTAGAAAATATATAGTAGAAATTTCTTTGCATTCTATAACTTACACCGCAGTAAACGATTTTAAAGGCAATCTCGCATTTACAGGAACCAAGTTAAGCAATTTTAATAGAAAAGGAGACGGGTATACATTTCACTCTGTCCATGAACTTTGTAAGTCTATAATTACTAATTTAGAGGATGTTTTTTTACTGGAAACGAAGAGGATGAAACTCCTTCGAAAAACGAATTCCGAAATGAGGAACTTTAATTAACCTTGTGGCGAGGAAAAAGTCTCTTAGAGCTTTAAATTTTATTTTAGCGATCAATTCCTTGATGTTAATTTTTTATCTATGCGTTTCATCTTTGATCTGAAAATGAGGGACTTCCAGGAGCAAACTAATATAGGTATTTCCGTGATTAATATTATTTTTACTCATGAATTCTCTCTTGCATTTTTACCGCATATTTTCTCAATTTGCGACCGCGGAGGTTGGAAGAATATTATTCTTGCCTACTTTTCTCGGTTCTCTCGAGGGGTTTGCTGAATGCTTCGGTGGATGCGCATATACCAGTGCTGCCGTTTTGCGTATAATCAATGCTATTTTTCAATTCACCGATGATTCCACCGGTTGAGAAAAGATTACTCAGTTCAGTTCAGAGCATGGCTGGAATAAACTAAAATACTCGCATCTGTAATCTTTTCTCAACCGGTGGAGTCGTCCATGACTTTAAAAAACTTGCGGATATTTTAATTGATCAACGGAGTTTCCATCGATTAATGAAAGATTATAGATCACAGTATTTTCGTGTTTTACAGTCAGACACTAAACTGAACTGTGTAATCTTTTTTCAACCGGTGGAATCATCGGTGAATAGAAAAATAGCATTAATTATACGCAAAACGGCAGCCCTGGTACATACCAGTGCTGCCGTTTTGTTTGTATTTAATGACATTTTTAGATCCATCGGTGATTTAACCGGTTGAAGAAAAGATTATACTGATTTCAGTATTCTTGCAGGGCATTGTAATACTTCTCGACTGACAAATGAAATCTTTGCTTCAACTGGTAGAAGAACCACCAATAAACTGTAGAATGTCATTAAACTGATTATGAAAGATTATAGATTTAACCCGCCATCAGTCGCGCGGGGTCGAAAACGACCCCAGGGGTCAGAAAAATGCAATTTTGTCCATGAAAATTTTAAAGTTTCAGCTCGTCCGTTTCAGTACCTTCCTTCAAGGGTTTGGACTACCCACTCTGTTAGTATGCACTTAATTCAATCATTCGTTTTGAAGCACGGACGCGTCAAAGTTGCTTGGGGTCGTTTTCGACCCCGCGCGACTACTCACGTTCATAAAATGTGACCGAGTGAACATAACGTAAATGTGGATTCTGTGCGGTGTTTACACTTGCGGGATGTGATTGCCATTGGTATTTTACTTTTCTATACTTACTACAATACTTTCAGCAAATCTAATGTTTGCTCTCACTGTTTTTTCTAAATTACTCGTTTATCTCAATTTCTTCCGTATCAATTTTTACCTAAATCAGCGCGGCGCCGCTTGCGATATGGCAGCACTGTGTTTTGTCAATTTAAACCCGTGCAAAGTGTCGATTCGAGGGAATGCACTGTGCACCTCCAATAGTTTGACTTTTTTCATGCATTTGAATCCACGAAATGCGGCGTTGCCAGATTACACGCGACGCCACTTATCATAAATGTTTTTGTTTTTTTCCGCGAAAGTTTGATTATATCACATGGGGCGGGGAATGTGGAGGGTAAAAAGGGAATGAGAGGGGAAATGAAGGTGGGTGGTGGGAGAAAGCGGAAGGGAGGTGAAAAAGGGTATCTGGAATTATGTGCGAAAAGCAAAAAGATCACGGCAAAAAAAAAATTCAAGGATCTCCACTTTGCTGTACTCCCCCCCAACCCCCTTTTCCCCTCCAGCCCTCCCCTGAATCCTCAATTTCGATTCTGTTTTTTGGTTGATAGAATCTTGCTTACCTTAATTGGCGTTTTTTCCATCTCATTCGGTAAAAAATAAAGTTTTTCAGATGGTTAGTTGTTTCATCTCCAAAATTTTAGGACTAAATATAGGAGGGGTGTTGAGGGGGGTATATCTCGAAAACTTGCCCCCATAACCCCATACTTTTTTTTCATGAAATTATCTTCTGTAGTGCCTAGAAGTAAAAAAACCTCGGTTTAGGAGTTTCAAAACTAGTTAAAGGAAGCTGACCGATGAAAATCTGGGAAATATCACATTTTTAGGGTTTTCCCGACACAGATTACAATATACCAATTACTGAACGTGAAATTCTTTTTTCAAATCCAGTTTTCACGTGAAAAGCTTTACAAAGACATACTTATTACTATTCTGCATGGTTGAAATCAAAATTTTGAATGACAATGGTAAAATGGGACGAAAGAACTTTGGGGTCGAAAACGACCCCGCGCGACTACTCGCGGAAGTTTTTAGGGCGCGACTGACGGCGGGTTAAGTGTTCCTATAGTCTATTTTTAAACTTCTTAACGGATAAATGAAATCTTTGCTTTCAACGCGGGAGAACCTCTGATAAATTGCAGAATGCCATTCAACTGATCATACAAAGATTGTTGATTTGAGTGTTCCTAAAGACCACTAGACTCTTCGAAACTGATAAATGAAATCTTTGTTTCAACCGGTAGAACCACCGATAAATTGTAGAATTCCACTAAACTGATCATACAAAGATTATTGATTTGAGAATTCCTGTGGGCTATCGTTATTCTTCTCAACTAATAAATACAATCTTTGCTTCGACCGGTAGAACCACTGATAAATTAGAATGCCATTAAACTAATTATGAAAGAAGATTATTGATCTAAGTATTCCTATGGTTTATTGTTATACTTCTCAACAGATAAATGAAATCTTTGCTTCAACCGGTAGAACTGCCGATAAATTGTAGAGTGTCATTAAATACTTTCAAAACGGCTGCATTGGTGCATACGAGGTTTGCGACTTCGGGTTTATTTCGGTGATGCCTGGACCGAACTCAATCAGATTGAAACAACGAGAAGGTGGAATAAGCCTGTTGTCAGAGACAAATAATAGATACCAAGTTCAAATCTTGTGGCAGGTGTCCAATGCTCCAGCTCAACTTCGGTCGCCGGGGCTCATAGAAACAACACCTAACAGTCACCTCTATACTGTTGAATTGTGGACATAAATTAGCTGTTATTTATGGTTTAAATTGACGTATTTTTGACCGAACAACAGTTTCTGATGAAATATTTCACATTTATATTATTGAATAAATGAAGATGTTGACTTCAAAGGAAACTTCACGCAGATTTCGATTGGAGCAATGTTCACTACTTAACAGTTAGATGACTGTTGACCTCCTGTTTTATTAAGCCCCGCCCAAACAATAATGAACCCATTTTCCTTGCCTCTTTTTCATAAAACGGGAAGAATAGCGTGAGCTGGGCCTGGGGTGGATTTACATCTCTTGAGGCCCTACGCAATTTTGAATTTGAAGCCCCCAAAAAAAAGGGTAGGATGACTGGAAGTCTGAATGCATCCACCAGAAAAAAGGGGGGGTTGGGGGTTCTCCCCCAATTTTCTTTTAAAAAAGAAGGCATTAAAATTCAGTTTTAAACTATTTTTTTCCAGCAGAGTTATTATTTTCTTTTTTTGCCTTTTTTTAATCTCCATTTTCTCTTACCCTCTCTTTTCCTCTCTCTCTTTTTCTCTTTTTTTCTCTCTTTTTATCTCTATTTCTCTCTTTTATTCCTCTTTTCCTCTCTTTACCTATATTTTTCTCTTTGTTTTTATCTTTTTCTCACTTTTTCTCGCTGTTTCTCTATATTTCTCTCTTTTTCTATCTTTTTCTATACAATTTTTCTCCATTTTTCAATCTTCTTCCATCTTTTTCTCTATTTTATTTCTCTTCTACCTCCCTTCATGAAGTGATTCCTCCTTTCGGTCGGAGGTCCTACGCAGTTGCGTATTTTGCGTAATGGTACATCACCCCTGACCCTGAGCTGGGCCTCTATTTGTCTCTGGCTATTGTGTAACGAACTAGTCACAAACTTTTGTTCTAAACAAATTGAGAGCCCAGAGGAAGAATAATAAATGCCACCGAACTCCATTTTCGTTTTTAAACTTAAGGTAAACTGAACATGAAATGTGTAAATGTCATCATTCTTTCTCATTAAAAGCAATGAATTTCCATCTGCCTTATTCAATTTCAATTCGTGCTTCCGTATCCTATTAGATGACAGTAAAAACTTTAATTATTTCGACGAAATCGACAAGCCGCAGGAATTAAGAGATCCGTCTACAATGCTAACTTTTTTCTAAGTAAAATTAGTTTCCCCTCTTTCGCGGCGGCGATCGAGGCTTCGAGGGTTTTGGGATGTTTGAACTTTTTTTACATTTGCATTTTTCTCATTCGTTCACCCATCGTTAAAAGTAATAAGATATTAAGATTTCTCTCTAAATGTAAATGGATTCCATTATTTAATCCACACTTTAATTAATTCACGCCATCTTTATGTTTTTTTTTTCCTGTTTAATGGGAATTTAAAGCCTTACGTAAGGTTGTATAAGGAGTGCTAATTATTTACAAAATGTTTTTCAACTAACTCTCAGCCTCTATTAAAACATAAATACATCAAATAAAAAAAAGGAGGAAAACATTCTAATTTCATTAATTACAGGTGGTAGTTTATCACTGAAATATAACTGGGGGGGGACATTAAATGAGTGATTGACAATCGATTGCATAGTTACTTCATCAGTAAAATCCAGTAAAAATTGTGACGATGAACACATTAAAAAATTACGGAATTCACCCACAGACTCACAAAATGAATTTAAAGTTTAAGGAGTAATGGCGGTACATAGTATGGTGCCATGGGAGATTCCTATCTATAACTTGTTATTCTCTATAGAAACACACAGAGGAAAATCTCAAATTAGATAGAATAATCTCGATTTATATCAGAGTGTAGCTGCAGAATAATGCACCATATATGCCGTAAACGTTAGTCATTTTGTGAGTCTTCAGTGGAGTAGCGTGCAATTTGGCAACGTTGTAATGTGCCTATTTGAATCCATTAAAAGTATCGAACTATTGAGTGATCGGTGAACACCTTCAAATTCCACCTTTTACATGGGTTTAAATCGACACATTACAACGTTGCCAAATTGCACGCTCCGCCAGTAATTTAATCGCTTAAAGCGAAAGTCAACTAGAGCCCCGTTGAGGGGCAATTTCAGGCAAAAAATCAAAGCTGCACTTACCCAGGACGATGAGCGTGGCAGGCTTGCCTTTGGTGCCATCCCCGTCTTGACACT
Organism: Trialeurodes vaporariorum; assembly: GCA_011764245.1. Taxonomy (NCBI): domain Eukaryota; kingdom Metazoa; phylum Arthropoda; class Insecta; order Hemiptera; family Aleyrodidae; genus Trialeurodes; species Trialeurodes vaporariorum. The sequence continues at coordinate 16,680,008 of VMOF01000035.1, forward strand.
GCCAAATCCCGTTGTCCTCCAAATGGACATTGCTGATGGTGAGCATGTTGAGTCGTGGCTCCCTTGAGTACCGGTTGTGGGCGATATTTATGGGGACGCCATCGTGGAGCCACTGAATTGAGTCGTTCCCCACCAGATCGCACAGCAGCCTCGCTTCGTCGTGCTGCTTAACCGTGTACTCGTTAACCGATGCCGCTTCGTTGGATAGTTGAGTCGTCTCTGGTCCAGTGTTGTTCTCGTCCGTTTTCTTGTTGTTATTGCTGCTACTGCTGCTGTTGTGTTGCCGGTGACGCAGAGTTGCAGTGTTTTTGGCCCCTCCTGCAACAAAGATACACAAAATTTGGTCAATTGGATATCTTTTTAAGGGGAGGAGGAAGTCCCAAATGAAAAAAAAAAAAAAAAAAACAAGCAGATAGTTCTGACACTACAGTGTCAGAAAGGCGCACCTTGAGAAAAGTTGGTCCCTCATAAGTCAAATTCCATTTCCATCATCTCAAAAATAATGTGTCCAGCAAAAATCCGGGTCCGAACCTGGGTGCGGCCAGTGGGTAGGGGTTAGGACTACTACGTACGATCTAAGAATAAACCCTTCGAATATTCCACCATCTCAAAAAAATCTGTCCAGCAAAAGTTCGGGCCCGAGCCTATGTGCAGCGAGTGGGGGGGGGGGGGGGGGGCAGAACCACTACGGACAATCTTAGAACAAACCCTTCGAATTTTCCACCATCCCAAGAAATATTTGTTAAGCAAAAGTTCAAGTTCGATCCTGTTTGCGGCGAGTGGGGGGGGAGGGGGGGGCACAACAGACAATCTCAAACCCTTCAAATTTTCCAACAACTCAAAAAAAATTGTCCAGCGAAAGAATGTACGTTGTTAAAATAACAGGAATTCCGGTTAAGTAAGTATTAACAAGACCTCCGATTACTTCAACATGTATTTTTTCTGAGTGAAAGATCACTCAAAAGAGAAAACCTAACACAATTACTGTCTAAAATAACAAGTATTTCTGATCTGAATTATATTTTACCATGAAAGATATTTCTGTTTGCTTTCATTTAAAACATTTTAATTTAGTATCGTTCCTAGACGCAACACCACTATTTCATCTTGAGTCGTCCGAAAGTTTAAAGATCAGATTGCTGGATCCATCAATGAATTGGTAATTATTTCCATCACACAAAAAAATTCAAATTTGACCAATTTGGCATCGCAGCAAAAAAGTGTAAAAATGTTATTTTTAAATACAATTTTCATCGCGCATGTAAGATTCCAAGTATCTTCATTCAACCAGACATGTTTTTGGTGATAATTATATACAGGGTGTTGAAAAACTGTTCCCGAATATTTCAGAGGCGGATTTTACAGGTCAAAATAAGACTTTTTTTTCCGAACATGGGTCCGAAATTGCAGTTTTTTCGAGTTACAGTGTTGCAAACTTTCCGAAAAACAAATTGAAAAATTTTCATAACTCCCTCGTGAATTTTTCTTAATGCTCGTAAATAGGTACTCTGGTGTAGTTTTAGGCGTTCTTGCCGATTTTGGTCGTGAAAATGCTGTATGCAAAAATTTGAGGGGGGTTATGGGGGTTTTTCTTGATTTTTCTCACTTTTTTGGCCAAATTATGTAAAAACATGCTTTCGGATTCATTGAACCCAAAAACGATTAGCATTACTCAAAAGCTCGTAAAAAAGTATGCATTTTTAGTCCTTACAAGTTTTTCCAATTCGTTAACCATTTCCGAGAAAATCGTCCCTGAAGTTGCAGAGGTCGGCCGTTAATCGCCTTTTCTTTGATTCCGTCATTTCTTGGCCGACTTCTCCAACTTCAGGGACGATTTTCTCGGAAATGGTTTACGAATTGGAAAAACTTGTAAGGACTAAAAATGCATACTTTTTTACGAACTTTTGAGTAGTGCTAATCGTTTTTGGGTTCAATGAATTCGAAAGTATGTTTTCACCTAATTTGGCCAAAAAAAGTGAGAAAAATCAAGAAAAACCCCCATAACCCCCTCAAATTTTTGAATACAGCATTTTCACGGCCAAAATCGGCAAGAACGCCTAAAACTACACCAGAGTACCTATTTACGAGCATTAAGAAAAATTCACGAGGGAGTTATGAAAATTTTTCAATTTGTTTTTCGGAAACTTTGCAACACTGTAACTCGAAAAAACTGCAATTTCGGACCCATGTTGATAGGTAAAAAAAGTCTTACTTTGACCTGTAAAATCCGCCCCTGAAATATTCGGGAACAGTTTTTCAACACCCTGTATTGATCCTTTATTTTTTACAAACTCTTTTATTTCTTTTCAAGCTATGCACGTCTGTCATTTTCCCCATCACACCCTTTAAATACTTCAGTGTTACATTTTCAAAAGAGTCCCTATTCTTGTCTCTCACAATCGCAGTTAAAGGCGTCTTTTATGACTTAAAGAAAAGCAAGCTCAAATAAAATAATCTCCAGTCCACAAAGAATAATAAAATTAAAAGCAATAAATTTTCAGTCGAGTGCTGTTCCCTTTACCAAACCACGCCGAGAGGAAACTATCTTTTCCCCTACCAAAATTCACAACTTTTTAATGATGAGTCTTTTTTTTACGACTCTGTCAATGAAACACAGGATTAATAATGATGGAATGGAAATGGATTGTCTCACATGATTTATGAATACCGCCAAAGGCTCTATCAAAAGGTCTCTATACACTTAAGAGAGATGAAAAAAAACCATAAACTTTTTAAGCGAATTTTCTTATGAGGTTCGGGTGAAGATTCTCACCAGAGCCAACGATTGTGGATTTTAATATCTCACCCAAACTGAGCGTTAGGCACCGATGTTTTGTCGGATTTTTGGAATAGACAGGAATCTCCCATGAAACCTGCGTTAAATCACCATTATGAACTTGCCGTTAAAGCAGTTATGTGAGTTTATTATTGAATTTTAGACTTTCTTACTGTGATTTTTGTGATTTTCGCTGGGTTTTAAACCAGATAGGACTATTAATTTGCTCACAGCAAAAGTTTGCGAGAGCCCCATTTCAGCCACTATGTAAGCTTTTAAGATTGTCCCTACACATAATTTAAAAAGACGAATAGGGTGTATAATGTATAAATACATAAGCACGAATGTAATGTATTTAGGATGATCTCCGAACCAAATAACGCATAACTAAAATAAAGTATTTTTATAAAAATAGAGGAAAGTCGAAAGCAAAGAAGTAAAGGGAAAACGAAGATGAAAAAATATTCGAAGGGACGCAAATCCAGATCGTGCTCATCCGAGCGCAAACAAATAATTCACGAAGCGCTGACTTGGGATTAAAATGAGAAAGTATGCACTTCATCTATCTCGCGCTACCTAATTAAAAATTGCTTTGTTTTTTAAAGATGATAAAATTTCATTAAATCCTTCTTTATAAGACTTGATCCGGTAATGCACTTTGAAAGATGAGATGTAATTATAAAAGTGACTTTGAGAAGCCGCAACTGCATAAACTTGGTTTTAAACGTGCGAATGTCGACTTGGATGCGCTATCGGGGGGAGAGGGGGCCGGGAGAGGGGGAAGAGGGGGAGAGAAATAAGAGGACGATAAATTTTATTCAATACGCGATCTGCGCCGTAATTTCTGACCGGAGATCAGTTTTCGACTCATTTTTTATTTTTTATTTTTTTAAAAATGTTTTCTTATTGTTATCTCTCTTTCTCTCTCTCTCTCTCTCTCTCTCTCTCTCTCTCTCTCTCTCTCTCTTTCTCTCTCTCTCTCTCTCTCTATCTATCTCTCTATCTATCTATCTATCTATCTATCTCTAGCTCTAGCTCTCTCTCTTTGTTTATTTACGCAGACAGTAATAGCACAGAATACTCTAATCAGAACGGAAACTCTAATTCATTTTGAAACATTCTTTACTTCGGGCCGCCATGTTCGAAAGTGAGCATCTTCGGCAATCTTCGGCAAATCTTCGGCAACTGGCCGAGTTGTGATTGGTTGTATAGCCTGAAAAAGCATGTCCGCCAACTTGAGAAGTGAGTAGGCACAGTTGCCAGTTTGTGCCAGTAAATTCCAAATCTTGTTTCCATTGGCTCTTATGGGAGTTTCCCTTCTGATTGTATTATTCTGTGGTAATAGAAAAGGACATAATATGGGGAGCGTTCATTGAAATAAAATCGATGGTCATAGTACCAGATTTTAGTCATAATAGACGATTTTAGTGCGAAGTCAACGGATACTATAGGTCGGTTACTCACTAATCGATTCTTAAACGGGCTATAGCCTCGTGACTAATCGAGTATTTTTCATGCAATCAAATGGGAAGAAGAACGCACTGCTGCCACATTGCTAGATTCGCGTATGGAAAAATGGCAACACTGAGAATAAAGCGGCGAAGAAACTGATACTCGTTCAGAAGGAAGATTATGATATTAAAGGCTTTCGGGGGCGAAAACTTTCGGAACGTGATTCGGGCATGCTCGTCGGATATTCGTCATTTGAAAGCGTCTTTTTACAAAATTCAAGTTTAATTATGAAAGTAACGAAACCAAGCTGAGGGTTTATTTGAGTTCCACAAATTCTAATTCTTGTTATTTTAGAATATCCTTGAGCAAACTTAAATCGAGTTCGCAAAGAAATTCAAAAACTTGTACAGAAAGATTTTAAAGAAAAGTAATGATGAACAACCTAGATGCGGTGGTTTCCATAGGATTTTTCAATCTTATGCGTAGAATTTATTTATTCCGACCCACATTGATCGCGTAGCTGGTCAATTTGGTCGTCCTCAATGTCTCTTTATTTTGAAATTCTGAAAGTAAAAAGTATTTATTTCGATAGTTGTTCCAAAAGTACAAGCAAATTGGTTCAAAATGTTGTCCCATTTACGTCACACCAAAAAATCTTCAACGGCGGAGGCTATACTTAGAATTGAACTGGACAGTGAGTCAATAAATTGCACTCGTCATACTTTTCTCGGCTTTTTTCCACAAGAACCAACGATAAAACTGTTTTTATCCCCAATCTATAAGCTAAAATAAATGACGTAAATAAATTTCTTCCGAACATGTTTTTCGTAGCTCCTCCTATCTCTCCTCCAACCATCGACTTGGTGCAGTAAATATAGGTGCATTTACATATTTAGTTATAATAAGTTTTTCTGTATGTTTCTGCCAACATTTCCTAATTTATACCGTTTTTAAGTATTTTTTTTTTATTTTTTTACTCAATTATTTACTTAAAAAAAATTGAAAAGTTTGAATTCTATTATTTAAGTTTCTGAATGTTTCTGCCAACATTTCCTAATTCATAACTTTTTTAACCATTGGTTGATATTGGTTGTTATCGGTCTATCATCCTCGACCGAGCTCACGGAATCCGATTGTTTTGCTTTATTTTGTGTTTTTCTCGTAATTAAGTTTTAAAATGTCGTATTTTATTATTGTTCGTTTTAAGTTTTCGTCGATTTATTTTAAGTTTCGTTTATTTCTCCACTGAAGATGGGTGCCATGCCACTCGAAACGTATGGATAAAATTATTTGCCAATTGCTCGCATGCTCGTACAGGTAAATTTTCATTTAAATACATGTATAAATACCATGTAGATATTAAACCGAAAGAAATAGACAATACTCAAAATACATAAAGGAAACAAAGAAATATATTGATAGTGGAACATGAGGTCAAATACGGCCCTGCATCACCGCCCCCCCCCCTTTTTAATTTTCTTGAGTTAGAATCTAAACTCTTGAATCCTCTTCTTTTAGCCGTCAACCATATTATAGGTTTAATTTGCGCCACCTATGGCATGGGATATGAGAGTATTGTGACTTGTGAGTATGGCTCACCGTTGAAACCCTCATCACTTTCATCTATTCTCTTTTCTCTCCTCTCTCTCTCTCTCTCTCTTCTCTCTCTCTCTCTCTCTCTCTCTCTCTCTCTCTCTCTCTTCTCTGACTCTTTCTCTCTCTCCTTCTTTCTCCCTTTCTCTCTCTTCATCTCTCTCTCTCTCTTTCTCTCGTTTTCTCTCTCTCTCTCTCTCTCTCTCTCTCTCTCTCTCTCTCTCTCTCTCTCTCTCTCTCTCTCTCTCTCTCTCTCTCTCTCTATCTCTATCTCTCCTTCTCCCCACAAACCTCCACATATCGCGCGAATATAAAGTTTATAGTCAGAGTGAACGAAGCACATGCCAAGAAGGGGAGAGGGCGCAGACGCACAGTGAGAGCGAGTCAATGGGAGGGGTTGGAGTCCAGTGGCGTAGCGTGCAATTTGGCAACGTTGCAATGTGTCCATTTGAACCCATGAAAAAATATCGAACTGTTGGGTGTTCGGTGAACACCTTCGTGTTCGACCTTTTAAGTGGGTTCTAATGAACACAATACAACGTTGTCAAATTGCACACTACGCCACTTGGTTGGACAAGGAAAAATAGACTGAAAATGCAAATTTAAATGTTTTTACGGTCAGAAAACAAAATATAAATAGTGGTTATTGAAGAAAACCTTACAATAAAACCAATGAAACCATTTTCATACTTATACGTTGCATATTCATAAAGATATACGCATTTAAAGTTTTTATTTAAATGGCCGGACTTTCCCATCGACGCGCTCCACTGTGCGGTGGGTAGCGCGGCGATGAAAATAAATTCCAGATCTCGCGGGCTGGTAACCGATACTTTAGCTTTGGTCCGGTGAACCAAACCGGTCATCAGTGGCCATTCAATCACGAGCACTCTCTCGTGAGCATTTCTGGCGAGAGGAGGGCAACAATTTACGGACTGAAGCTTCCTGCTGAGCTGGGCGCGTTCACAGTAATTACTTGGTCTCAGGAGCAACATACTGACCACAATGCGTTTTAATTGCATTCGAGCGGTGTAAGGAGAAAATCACGTTTCGTTGGAATTGGCGGAAGGGTGGTGGGAGGAGAGGAGGAGTAGAGGATAGGTATGCGCTGTTTGAGTGTACAGACTGCATACACTTTCAATTCATGTAAAGAACAAAGAGTCTATTATGGATATTCCATATCAAGCCTTGAAAAAATACACTATGGGTAAGCCATTTCAATAAAGGCAATGCTGCAGGCCGATCCTTGAAATTCCCGACACTTTCATAGACTTGATAAGAATGGAAGGCGGTGATTGGTCACTTAGTTGCCAAGTTTAATCAAAATACAGAATTCATCTATTTGGTTATCAGATGCTCAAAAGTCACTCAAATCAGTCTGATAACCAATTAGATAAAGTCCGTATTTTGGATAAACTTGGCAACCACGTTACTCGTCTCCACCAATTATCTGTTTAATCTAATAATTGAGGCGGTAGCTAGAAGAAGGGCCCATAGGCAAAAATCAAGTTTTGAGAAAAACAGCTTTAAAGTTTTCATTACCAACACGGAAAAAAAAGATTAGTGAAATTAACCATACGATAGCTGATTTTGGCACCTGCTAGATGTTATGGTAAACTTGACCAGAAGTATGGTACATTTACCGATACTTTGAGTAAATTCGACATGCAATCAGGTAACATCACCTAGTACCTAGTCAAAATATAGTATACTTTTGGTTAACATTGCCATAACATCTAGCAGGTGCCAAAATCAGCTATCGTATGGTTAATTTCACCGAAGTTTTTTTTCCGTGAATGTAAATGATCCAATACTCACTATCTTCAAATTCTTCTCCAGCACTGAAAACTTAATATTCTTTCACGAAATTTTCAGGATAGCTATTTGAGGGTATGACAAATCGATTTAAGCGTTCTCCGCAAAAAGGGCCCATACGCCTATGGGCCCTTCTTCTTGCTACCGCCTCAATTTATATCCATTAGTTACGTTTAGTTTATTACTCAAAGTTTATTAAATAACATATTGCAATTAAAAAATTAATGAAACTCTGTGGCACGAATTTAGTTAGTACTTAAGTAACCCATAATTTACATAAAAAAAAAATAACTACAACAATAAACCAGTTTAACTTTAAATTAAAAAAATAAATAAAGAGATCATGAACTTCAAAAAGTCTTAGTATAATTTTAATAACCAATAACCTAAATCTCTCAGTCCAAGCACGCGGGTTTCGAATACTGTGAGTCCAAATTTTGGGTGGCGTGTTGCATGCTCTTCCATTTTCCAGGCTAATTACCAAATACTAAAAAATGCGGGACGTTCGCGCATGACCGAGAGAATCGTTCGCAAATATATGAAGCGGGGCTCTGGCTAACTTTTGCCACAAGCTATTGAAATGTTCTTTCAGGCGTAAAAACCAGCGTGAACTGCGATGAGAACATTAAAATAAATACTCAATTCACCCTTAGACCCACAAAATGACTTTAGAATTTAAGGCGTAATGGCGGGTACGCAGTTACCATGGGAGAATCCTATCAGTGGCGTAGCGTGCAATTTGGCAACGTTGTAATATGTCCATTTAAATCCATTAAAAATATCGAGCTATTGGATGTTCGGTGAACACCCTCGCATTCGACCTTTTACATGGGTTCAAATGGACATATTAGAACGTTGCTAAATTGCACGCTACGCCACTGAATCCTATCTAAATTGAGGCTTTCCTTATTTGTGTGTTTCTATGGAAAGAGTGCGAAAAATTAGACCGGACTCCCCCACAACAAGAGCGTAGTTCTGTCATTTGAGAGCAAAGATGGTTGAGATTTGCAGGTGTCATTGGAGCAACTTTTATCCAATTTGTCATCAATTCTATAGAAACACACAAAAGAAAGCCTCAAATCAGATAGGAATCTCCCATGGTATCAGCGTAGTTCTGCCATTACGCCTTAATCTTTAGAGCCATTTTTTGAGTCTGTGAGTAAATTCCTTATATTTATAATACGCTCGTCCTAATTTCTGCTGGCTTCCACGCTAGAATAAACTATTCAATCTCATATAGCAAAAGTTTGCAACAGACCTATTCAAATCGAAGAACGAATCTTTCAGCAGAATCATGTTCCATGCTGAATCCAATCAAGTAAAAGAAGATCCTTTCAGCAACACTAATCGCACGCTATAAAACTCGAGCCGGTGCGAGTGAGCGTAGAGGGAGGCGAAAGTTTTGACAAATTTTCGCACAAAGAACTTCCGCAAATGCGAAAACGCGCGGATGAGTTGAGAGGGAAGTGAGAGAAAAGAGTTCTGAGCGGAGTTCTCTATTCATTCATGAGGAGCAAGACTTTGAACGAGAGAAGCCGAGTTCATGGTTGCCACATAATCCTAAAATCGCCTTAGTTAAATTAGAATCCCTGGTATAGTACTCGCTTCAGACCCTTAACCCTTTAGGGACCATGATAGTTCAAGAGAACACCACTCCTCCGTTTCCAGAGGGAAGGTAGTTAACTGTTCGTACTTGAAGGAGTTGAAATTGCCTATCCGACCAATTGAAGGCGCTCAACGAGATCTTAACTATTGTAGTGTTTTTAACTATATTTGCATTTATCCGGAATGAAGACTAAAACAATGTGAAATAGACGAGAGGAGAAAAAGGAGTAGACCCGGGTTTGGCCCTTAAGGGATTAAACCACAATCTTTGGCGAATTTTCAACTTTCATTCCTTCAAATCGAAACAAAACTTGACTCTGACTTTAAACTTTTGATTTTAAAGCGTTCCTCAATGAATATATAGCCAACGCTCAAATTCATTTTCATTAATTTTCATTTGGAAACATGAGAAATAATGTTGACAAATTCCAAATATTATCGGTGTAGGTGCGCCGACACTTCTGAAGCGACCTCTGTATGGAAGTCTCGCCATACGAGGTTCCAACTCTGATTGGCTGCTGAAAAGTAAAGAAGAAGAAGGACGTGGAGCCAGGAGCCAGGAGGCGTACCTCTTTTTTTCATTTTCATCGAACGATCTTCTCGCTGTGTCACATTTCTCAGATTTAAAAAATCTGTCTACATTTAATTCTTTAACTGATGACGATTTTTAAAATAAACTGAAATAAAAATATGTTTAAAACAGTGTAAGTCAAAATTGCTTTTCACTACAGAGAAGTCAATAAACAGTGAAGCCAACGGGAATTGAAAGTCGATGGTAACAACGTAAACAAGAGGCGTGCCTTCTGGCTCCATAGACCACCTCTTCTTCTTCACTATCGTTCACGTGTCTTCTTATTTCAAATAGAGTCCCTATATGTATATGAAAGAGTCTCGCTATATGAGGTTCCATCTCTGATTGGCTGCTGAAAACTGAAGAAGAAAAAGAAGGGGTCTATGAAGCCAGGAGGCGCGCCTCTTGTTTACATCTTCATGAAACCATCTTCCCCACTGAAAACTTTCGGCATTTTCAGCTGGTACTGATGAAATTTTCGATTGAAATTGATAAAAGTATGTTCGGAACAGAATAAAATTCACCCATTACTCTTCACAGTAAATTAAAACAGGCAGTGAAGTCGCCTGAAATTGAAGGTTAGGTTGACCTATCAAAGATTACTCACACACGAATACACGTATAAGTAATCTTTGGCGGGAAGATCGTTGGATAAAAATGTAAACAAGAGGCGCGCCTCCAGGCTCCTCAGACCCCTTTTTCTTCTCCACTTCCGTTCAAGTGTCTAGACTCTTTCACATATAGGGGCTCTAATTTCGTATACATGGACTCTAATTAAAATCAATGTAAACTTTGGATATAGACCGTCGGCCTCCGTGGTCTGGTAGTTAGCGCAACAGATCGAGCTAACTCAGAGAGGATCATGGTTCGAATCCCAGCAGCCGCAGCCGGCTAAACAAAAAAATTTAAAAAAAAACTAAATTTTTTTTAAAAAAATTAAAAAAACATTCTTACATTTAAAAAAAAAATAAAAAAAAATAAAAAAAAAATAAAAAAAAAATAAAAAAAAAATTTAAAAAAAAATTTAAAATAATTAAAATTGTCTTGCACGGTGCGACAACCGTTGCTCGGGTCGGCTCTACGAAAAAGAGAGAGAGAAAGAGTCGGTCATAAAAGCGCGGAGTACGAGATACCCGAGAGAGTATAAAGCATCCCCCTCCATCCCCCTCTCCCTCTCTCACAATACTCCCGATCCTCGATTCTAAGGTGTAAACTACTATTTTAACCTGGTAAAAAACGATTTCCACGGATAAGAAGAAGGAGCCGGGACGAGCTAAATCAGAGCACGTACTCATATTAAATGTACATAAATTGCCATGAAGAAAAGAAGTTCCTCGTGTCATGCAAAACTTTCCCCATCTCCTCTCCCTCCGTGTCTCTACACTCTCTTTCTCTCACCCTGCCATGTCACCTCCTCTCTTCTCATCGCGTGTTCTCACTCCTTGTTCACACGGTACAATCACATGAATATTTTTTTTTTTTTTTTTAACTTACGGTTTGTTTTTTCTGGGAGATAAAAATAAGAGCAGTTCAAGAGAAAACAAAAAAGAAAACAGAAGGGTTGAAGAATGTGTTATAGGCATAACTTCGTCTCTTTAACACGTAAATTAGAATTGACTTCATTTATGCAGAGTTTCCACGAGTTTCCATACGAGTATTTACGTCTTGGAATCGGATACAGTTTCAGCACTTTACAAATCAGCCCATTTTAGTGGCGGAACAGCGAGAGCTCCCACGCTAATTCTTCATGCCCCTCCCCCCTCCTCATATGTATGCATATTTTTTTTTTTTTTTTTTTTTTTTTTTTTTTTTTTAATTTATTTATTTTTTTACCTCACAGTTTCTTTTGCGAAAAAGAGATTAAAATAAGTGCAGTTTAAGAGAACACAAAAAAGAAAACAGAAGGGTCCAAGAATGTATTAGACACAACTTCGCCTCTTTAACACGTAAATTAGAATTGACTTCATTTTATGCAAAGTTTCCACGAGTTTCCATACGAGTATATTTACGTCTTGGAATCGGATACAGTTTCAGAACTTTATAAAAATCAGTCCATTTTAGTGGCGGAAGAGCGCGGGCTCCCACGATAATTCTTCATGCCCCCCCCCCAAATATATAAATATATAATTTTTTTTTTTTACCTCACAGTTTCTTTTGCGAAAAATAGAAAATAAGAGCAGTTCAAGAGAACACAAAAAAGAAAATAGAAGGGTCGAAAAATGTGTTAGACATAACTTCGTCCCTTTAACACGTAAATTAGACTTAAATTCATTTGCAAGCACTTTTGCAGAGTTTCTATGTGCTTCCATACGAGCATTAATACGTCTAGGAGTCAGATATATAGTTTCAGCACGTGAAAAATCAGCCCTTTTCAGTGGCGTAACAGCCGCGGGTCACCAAGAGAATTTTTCATGGACCCCCCCCCCATGATGTTTTTTCGATTTTTTTTTTCAACCTCATAGTTTCTTCTCCGACGAAGAGAAAATATGAGAAGTTCAAGTTAAAACAAAGAAAAGAAAGCAGAAGTTTTGAAGAAAGTGTTAGACATAACTTCGCCTCTTTAACACGTACATGCGAATTGAATTCATTTGCAGGCACTTTTGTAAATTTTCGATGTGCTTCCATACGAACATTTATGTGATATGTCTAGGGATTTGATACAGTTTCAGCGCGTAATTAACCAGCTCATATCAGTGGCGTAAGAGAGAAAAACTCACACCTGTAATCTTTTTCAATCGGTGAAATCGCAATTATATTATTAAAAGAAAAAAACCTCCATTTTTAGGTTTTTTTTTTTTTTTTTTTTTTTTTTTTTTTTTAACGGAGACTCCACCAGTTGGGAAAAAATTACTGATCAGTATTTCGTGATTCATACAGTCACATACACTGGACTGAACCGAGTAATATTTTGGTCAGCTGGTGTAATCATTGCTGAAATGAAAAATGCGGAAAATGGAATGGAAAATTCTATCAAAAAACCCACAAAGTGGCATCTCTGCATATAAAGACCTCTATTCTTCCCAGCTTCGTTGCACGATCGAAGGGCTTAACTCTTAAGTCGAGTATTATCACGTCTAACGATAATTTCAGACGCGGAGATTGCCAGGCAAAATGTAACATTAAAGTCTAATTTAAATCCTGCAATTACTCGACGCCTCTGGATATTCCGACTTCTGTGACGATGAAAACCCGACGCCGAAATTCTGTATAAGGACGCGTGCTGCTTGCTCCTAAAAGCTACGATGACGTGAGAACTTAACAGATTTAGGTACATAAGCACTAAGCAGGCCGAGATATTGAGGTTTACGTTGAGGTATGGTTCGAGAGCAAGACGAAGGAAAATACCCCCACTCAACTTGCTTACCGTTGAGAGAGAAGGAGAAGGAGGTGGAGGAGGAGGAGGATGAGGAGAGAGAGAGAGAGAGAGAGAGAGAGAGAGAGAGAGAGAGAAGAGAGAGAGAGGGAGAGAGAAAGCTGAGGAAGGCAGAAAAGGCGAGGTAGAGGAGGAGATGGAGACCATTAAATCATTACTGTTGCCAACAGCTGTTTACGCAGACAGTTTAATTAATTCTTGAAGCTTTTGCTCAACAGCCCCCTCCCCTTCAGCGCTTTCCCCTGCAGCATTTCCTCCCTCCCCCCTCCCTTGTTCGGTGGATGATATTAAATGTTTGCTATTCTGCGGCAACAGTATAAACGTAATCACGGTCAAAAGGGTATAGGCATTTTCTTTGAGACTACGAGTCAATATTCGGCACTACAGTCCTACCAATCTTACGGAGCAGTAGATACTATAACTATATATACCTGGATATAACGGGTTAAAGTACAACAATGTAGAAGCTTTAGATGGCAACATTTATGAGCACTTTTATATTGTTGACGTTTCCCATCTGTTTAATCAAAACGATTGGTATATAAATCTAAGCTCTTTATTTACGAAGTGGGGAACTCAGTACTTCAGATTTTTAATAACAGTAAATCGCTTGGTAATACACACCCAACCTCACAAAATCATTCGGTGAAATGGAGCAAACAAAAAAATTGTGAGGCCTTTCAGAAATATTCCAAGCAAATAAACAAATACCAACTATAATTAGAACATTTATGGATAGTTATGTTTACAAATCATTTTTCATCGAATTCTTGGATGTCTAATGAATCCTTTTGTATAACCAATTAAAAGCATTCAGTAGCTAATTGGCTCTAATCATAATATTTAACTGGGTCATTTAATGCTATTGAATGGAAACATATACAGTACTGAAATGATGAGATTGATTTGACTCTTTGCTGCGGCATACTATAATATCAGGTCAAATTATTCAACAGATTAAATGAAGGTTGTAAAGGTATTGGATTTTGAACTTCAAAAGTTCAAAATCACAGCTTAACCCAGTGGCGAGGCGTGCGATTTGGCAACTTTCCTTTTCCCCCATTTAAACACATTGGAAAGGTCGAAATACCTGGTCATCGCCGATGACTGAAGCGTTCGATTTTTTTGGTGAATTTAAATGAAGACGATACATTGTTGCCAAATTTTACGCTTCACCACTGGCTTCACTCTTTTACGACCAGGTTACGAAGACAAACCAGCGGGCCGATCCTTGAAATTCACGACTTTTGGGTAGACTGGATAAGAATGGAAAACGGTGATTGGTGGAGACGAGTCACGTGGTTGCCCAGTCTAATCAAAATACAGAATGGATTAGATAATTTATCGGGGAGTCTTGGAGCACCCGATAACTTATCTAATCCATTCCGTACTTTGATTAGACTGGGCAACCACGTGACTCGTCTCCACCAATCACCGTTTTCCATTCTTATCCAGTCTACCCAAAATCGTGAATTTCAAGGATCGGCCCGCTGTGTTCTTGTGTTCACCCGCTCAAACTAATCGGGTAGTTAAATATTCCTACAAGATGGTGCTGATTTTGCATACACAAGCGGAGCTGTTGCAAACTTTTGCTACAGGCTTATTAATAGTTAATTAAGGGATACATTTCGATACAAGAATCGATTTGCGATGTTTAATTTTTTGGTATTTTCAGCCTTATTTTTGAAGTTTAAAAATT
>VMOF01000035.1:16695391-16838813 GCA_011764245.1 Trialeurodes vaporariorum
TTTCAGTGAACTCATCGTAATTTTTACAAGTTTACGAGAATATACTCTTCAATCCCCTATGGCAAAAGTTTGCAGGAGCCCCATTTTATAGAAGCTTCAGCGGGCCGATCATTTACTTCATCGTTAAACCGATCGTTAAAACTGTCTACGAGTGATGCTATCGGCCGAAAATTATAAAACTTGGCTGTTGCTATGGTAACCATCATTAAGAGTCTCGTTTTATAAAGGCTATTCATGAGTAACCTTTAAAAAACGGACACTATAATGATGGTTATCATAGCAACGGCTAAGTTTTACAATATTCGACTAATATCAATACTCATTCACAGTCTTAACGGTCGGTGTAACGATGAGGTAAATGATCGGCTTAACGTGTGGCGCTCTCTATCAAGTAGAGCGATCCCGGGTCACTTACCCCAAAGTATTTGACCTAAACGCAGATTACTTACAGGTCTTTTGTCTAAAAACAGTTGCCTTACACAATTTGATCTAAAGTTTATGTTATCTAGCTGTTTCTTTGCCTAAAATTTCAGCTGGCATGTTCTCTTCCTTCTCATGAAATTATTGCAATGGAGAGGAAAGAGTGTAAACTGTAAATAATTTTCATACCTATTCTATTGTGAAATGAAAATTTTTCTGACGAAATCTCGTTCCTGTCAAAATTATTCATTGCTCTGTTATTATCAAAATTATTGTGTGCCCTGGTTATAGTCCTTTTGGTTTTTTGTTCACTTTTTTACAATGACGGAATTTGTCAAAGCTACAAAATGTAACAAAATCATGTCAAGATTTGTGAGTAGGAAAGACTTCATTATTGTTTAAGGGCTGTAAGATAGAATTACTACACCCTCTACTGTAAAAAGGTCTCTACGGCTCTCCTTCTTCCCTGTTGAAAATGGCTTTTTGAGGCTTTTTGCCTTACAGATTTTAGGTAAAAAGGTGTTTGAGGTAAAATGTGTTTTAGGTGAAAATCGGTAGGGCAACTTTCTTTAGGTAAAGAACTAATAGGTTATCTGTTAGTAGTTCAAAAGTTTTCGGGCAATTGTCCGGGGACCAAGTAGAGCATGGACGATAAAACTATCGAAGTTGAAATCTCAGAGACTTGTCCTGAAACTACGCCGAAGTTTCGAACTGATCATCTTTGAACATTGTATAGATCTACTCTCTTTTCCGCTCCTAAAAAGGTTCCTTATCATCTTTGTCCACTCAAGCTTCGTCAATTTATTTTCAGCTGTCGAAAGGAAGAGCGGCAGCCACGATGAGGCTTGTTCAACGCCCCTCCCCGGCCTCCCCCTCCCCTCCCCCTCCACACCCCCTCCCCCATCCATTTCCCCTCCCTTCGCACCGCAACGCCGGAGTATAGACAAGCGTAGACAATCCGACACCTCTTTCGTATCGCTCGTATCGGTATCGAGAAAAAATTGAACGAAATTCTTTTCACCTCCTTAATATAAATCCTCGTATTGGCGGGTAAATCGAATGTTTGTATGAAATGAAAATCATTTATCATATTTATTTCTGTGGGAACGAGGGAAGAGGAATTTTAAGAATAAGAGCAAACGTGGAGCGCTTCAATCGGCAACCGAAGCTCGCTCGTGCCTCATGCAGACGCGGTTGCCAGATTTATGGTAAAAGTAACAAAAAACTAAAGGCTAGACTATAATAGAGTCCCTATATATGAAGGAGTCTCGCCATACGAGGTTCCATCTCTGAACGGCTGCTGAAAAGTGAAGAAGAAGAAGGGGTCTATGAAGCCTGGAGGCGCGCCTCTTGTTTACATCTTCATGGAACCATCTTCACTGCTGCCCAGCTTTGAGGAAACTTTCGGCATTTTTAGCTTGTACAAATTAAATTTGAATTAGAAATTAATGAAAATGTGTTCAGAACAGAATAAAATTCACACATTACTTTTAAAACAGGTAGTGAAGCCAACGGGTATTGGAAGTTGACCTAACAAAGATAAGTAATCTTTGGCGGGAAGATCGTTGGATAAAAATGTAAACAAGAGGCGCGCTTCCAGGCTCCTCAGACACCTTCTTCTTCTTCACTTCTGTTCACGTGTCTTGACTCTTTCATATGTAGGGACTCTAGACTACAATTGAGACTTGTCGAAATCGCTATTTTTTGCTTCTTTTGGTAAGGCTTATTTCAGAAGCGGAAGAGGTGCTCACCTTCATTTTTTGGCAGAATTTTCCATTTTCAATTTCAATTTCAATTTCAATTCCCCCCCCCCAAATTTCAGAATGTGCCTCAAAGCAAGGGGTGCAGTTGCCCCCTCTTCCTACCCAAATTACGCCACTGACAACAGGGAATCCCTGGTAAAAGTTTTTCATTGGCGGCCAATGCCATGTGGTCCAATTATCCATGCATTCATTTTTCACATATTTCATTGGTTGCCAATGAAAATTTTACTGGTCGCCAATGAATGCATGGATAATTGGACTACATGGCATTGGCCGCCAATGAAAAACTTTTACTAGGGATATGGCTCTATGAAAATGTAAGCATCAAGAGGCGCGCCTCTTGGATCCACGTACCCTTCTTCTTCTTCTTCCACTGAGAAAAAAATATGGTTGGCGTATCCATAATTATGGATCGGCTAACCATACTGGATTGTCCCCAGACAACCCATATTTATGTGGTTAAGCCACACATACCAAGATTGTTAAATCCATGTTGTTTGAGTAACCATCCAGGATGGTTACCTTGACCATTCTAGATGGTTTTTCCAACCATTCTGTATTGTTGGCTTGACCATTCTGGATGGTTCGTCTGACCATCCAAGATTGTTAAATTTAGGCCACAAATAGGAAAAGAAAAATCGCAAAAAGAAGGCGGCTCGACCAGGACTTGAACCCGTGTTGGTTGCGCGGCTATCCAGGGGGGTGATCACGGAGGATCGTTTCGTTTCGGTATCGTTATCGTTATCGTTTGCATTAAATCAAATGGGCTTGCTTCTGCGCAACTCGATCGCGCAGGTGATCCCCTCCTCACCTCTTCCTACTTCAAACGATCGAGTAAAAACGACAGCCTCCAACTCATCGCTTCCTTTCGACCGTTTCAATCGTTACGAGAGGCTCAAAACGATTCGATCAGTTGAGCCACCCATAAGGTTACACGTAAACGATAACGATAACGAAAACGAAACGAAACGATCCTCCGTGATCACCCCCAGCACCGTACTAGTAGGCCACCGCTCGATCGTGAGGATGGGGGCAAGAATTAAGCCATATAATTGTTCTACCGAGGAACCGTTCGCTTTCAAAGTGGTTTCTTTGCGCACCCTGAGTCTTGTGCTTATCTGCGGCTATCGTTCTGAGCTCTTCTTCTCAACACTTTTAGGAGTTTCCCAGTCACTATTTCGAATCAAAACTTGTTTGAACTTTTGGTTCGTATCCTCATCAACCATTCAGTACCACCTGTACACATCTTCCATCAAATTACATCGAGATAAATGAAGATAAATATCTGAGAACTCCCGAGTCGTGGTCGCTGTTTTGATTTGGAACAAGACGCCGAGTTTTGAAATAACCGTTAATTTACAACTTTTACTGATTTCAAAACATTTTTGTATCTCTATGCAGATACTTCAGATACTTATTGTACCGACAATAATGAATCCTTTTAAGATGCTACATTGTAAAAACTCAAAGCAATTTAACGGCCGTATCTTACGGCGCCATCTTAATTTTTTATCCATTCTAATATGGTTAACGTGCACATATTGACTTAACAAAATCGGATGGTGGACGACCATTCTTTCATATTGTTCGGCGATGCATATCCGATGCATCGACGAACCATTCTAATATGGCAGATATGGTTACTTCATCCATAATGGAAGTAACAGGGCGCTGTCAGTAACAATCGGGAATGGTTGGAACTAGGGAGCCACACGTAATGGATGGGGCAACCATTAAAGATGGTTAGGCAAACAATCTAAGCCTAACAAGAACGCTATGGATCTTTGATCCATTCCGAATTGTCCCGTGGACAATCCGTCTTGTTTCCTCTACCATACGTATGGTTCCCTCATGCATAAAACCGTTGACAATCCTGGGATGGTTACACCAGCTATTTCTTTTTTCTCAGTGTGCAGTTTCCAGCAACCAATGAGAGATTGAATCTCGTACCTATGGAGACTCTTTCATAGACATTATACCCAAGAAGCAAAAACATAAAGGTTTTACGCAAGTTTTCCCGGGAGAAAAAATTGCGTAAAACGGTCAAATTGGAATAATCTTTTTCAGTAAACGGAACTTTTACAGGAGGTTTTACAGCTATTGAACAGACATTTTCCGTTAAAGCCGTTCCCCCCCCCCCTAATTAAATTCATTAAACTTCTCACATTTGGAGAAACATAAACAATGTACATAATAACAAAGAAATAAACGAATCAAATTACAACCGAGTAGTAATTTTAACTTTTAAAAAAATGTTGCAAGAGCAACAGAATACCGCAGAGCTTAAATTGTTAGACCTGGGGTAGCCAGATCCCAAACCTTCCTTCTCTTTAACCTTCGAATTTCGTTAGTATTATCTGGTAGCTTAATTGCTTCGGTGTTGGGATGGTTACGCAGGCGAACCTCATATCGGGAGATGACTTTACTGATATAATCCTGCACCATGATATAATCCTGCACCATGTTAAAGCCGGTAAAGAACAAAAAACACTTTGGGATAACCACTGTATACATCAATAATTACTCTCATTTCCTTCAAAAATAAGAAAAACTTTGTATATGAAAGGTTTTTTCGAAGTTTTTTTCCGTTCTTTCGCGGCTTTATCGTGAAAGTTTCGTGTAACTGCAGGAAAAACCTCCGTAAAAATTCCGTTTATGTAAAAAATATGATTCCAATTTTACAGTTTTTCTGGTGGAAGAACTTGTGTGAAAACATTACGTTTTCGGTCCAATTTTGCTAACTTGGGTAGTTGGGTACTGCTGTTAAGAAAAGTTCGCAAAATACTTTACACCATGAAGCTCAGAATACTCTCCGTTTCGATCTACTGTAAGGAGAGATAGGTGGGGGAGTGGCGGGGCGGGGCGGGGAGGGGCGGAGCGGGGAGGGGTGGGCCCGGAAAAGTGAGTTATCAATTCGAGTTATGCAAAGAGCCCGAGTTTTGCAACAAAATGCGTCGGATGAATAATTAGATTCAAATCGCTAGCCTAAACCACCTGTCAATGACGTTCATTAAAGTTCCGGGCAACTTTATCATCTAAATTACGATTTTCTCGCATTATAATCGAGTTATAAAACGTACCACCCGCCTCTGCCACCCGAGAAAGCTTTTAAACATACCATACGCCATATCGCCACCCGCGCCGTTGTGGCGGCCGCGCTTAGCGTCCATTTTAATCATCCCGATTATATGATTCCTAAAGAGTGATGAAAATGATTGAATCATAATGAGCTGCGAGAATTTCAATTCTCATCTCTCCTTGTAATCTCTGATTTTTATGTTATGACTTTTACTATACTTTGACAACTCGAGCGACCACCGACCACCGAACGGAATTTTCGAATTATTCACCGTTTTACTTGAATCGTGTACATTTGAGATTCTGAGAATGAATCCGCAAATTATGGCTGTACATTTATGACATATACAGGGTGTAACAAAATTCATGTGCCGAACTACTGGAGCATATATATTTGAGGCCGGAATAAAACATCCCCCCCCTTTTGAGCTTTATAGTTGGGCAAATGGGGGACGAGGGTGGTAATCGATTACACGATTACCGAGTAATTTTAATCGTCGTTTTTTCGCAGGGTGATTTTACGGTAATTAGGGCTGATTTTTTACAAGTCACTCATAGTATCAGTTGCAGAAGAATTGAAACACTAATCGGAATGACCCTAAAGTTCATTACCGTTTATCTATGAAGACTACTTTTAATTACCGATCGAGCATTTATTGGAACCAATTTTGATTGTGACGTTCGTTGTGAAAACAGGCCTTTTTTAAGTAGACCAAAAAATAGTAGACGTTATTGCCGTAGACCAAACGACTCTTACCCAATTGTCGAAGTAATAAGCAACTCGTTTTAAGGAGTAGTGCTCAGAGGATTTTAGCTGTGGACTATGCATGGACGCCCAGTCGCCCTCGCCGCCTTGTCAGAGAGAGATAGAGAGAGTGATAGTGGGGTAGAGGGTGGAAAAAGAAGAGAGAGAGAGAGAATAAGAGAGAGAGAGAGAGAGAGAGAGAGAGAGAGAGAGAGAGAGAGACAAAGTTTTGAACGCAAGGGATTATCAGTGAGATGCAAGAACTGAAAACTGGCGCGGTGAAAAATGTTGCGGAGGAAACTCTCCGACGATGCTCTTGCGAGGAAACCAGCTCCGAAATCCGCGGAGCAATCTAAAGTTTCGAATGGAGATTCACCTCTCGCAGAAATTAAACCTCAACCGCACGATGTCCGCGGCTGACCGTTATGGAGCCTCTCAGGGTTTTTATTCAGCATCTTCCTCCTCTCCAGACCGTTTTTTTTTTCGGTTTTTCATTTTTGTTCCGTGATTTTTGTAATGTTTTAATTTTTTATTCCTCCTTCTTCCACCTCAATAATTCGAATCCGTGGTTTCATTTTCGTAAACTATAGCTCTTGCATCCTGGAAAAAATGGTCCACACAGGTCCATAAGGCCCATAATAGGCTGGGCCGAAAAAAGCGAATTTCGGATTTCGAAAACGCAATAGCAAAAAAAAGTTGCTCTAAGTGGTCCTAAAGACGTGTGTAAAATTGCAGCCCTGAAAAATAATTTTTACTATCGCCGCAACGCCTTTGAAATTTCGTCAATTTTGCGAAAAAAGCCAAAATTTCACAATTTTTGACAATTTGGCAACCGTGTTTTGAGGTCGATATTCACCGATATTTTGCCTCACACCAGCTCTAATACACTTGTCATCAACTTACTTTTGCTTATTTTGAGGTTTGGTGCCCCCTAACCCCCTTCTCAAAGGTCCTAAAAATCGCTGAAAATTCCGAAAAAACCCCGATCCTGAGAAACGTTTAGGAACTGTCAAAGGAATCTAAATATGATAAAAACGGGTATGTATACCCGGTTTTATGGCAAAAGTGGGGTGGCTCCGGGGGGGGGGGGGGGGGGGGGGTAGGATGCTCCCCCATCACTATCCCCACCCTCAACCCCCCCCCCCCCCCCCCGCCAACACCACATCAGCCTCAGGACCTATCTCGGTATTTTGATGTGCTTTCTCCCCCTACGCGACAGCAGTCTAGCTTTGCATGTATTCAATTATGTACAATGGGGATATAAATTTATTGTTTAGAATGTTTTTCGGCAAAACAGATGTGATAGTTACTTAATTTTAAAAATCAAAATTCAGCTCTCCCCACCCTAAAATTTTGTCATCACTCTATATGTGCCACAGCTTGCCAAAAAAGCGGTTGTCGCAAAAAAATTTTGCACCTCTTCAGATCGGAAACGTCTGTTCATTTTGAAGCATCGTGTTCTAGTCTCCCAATTTCAGAAGTTTTAAACTATCCCCCATTCAAAGCAATGCAAAAGACAGAGACCGAAACAGGTCCGCCATCTTGAAAACTCATCGAAATCGACCGAAAAAATGTTTATATTGGCTCTTATGAGAGTTTACATTCTGATTGCATTCTTCTGTGATATTGCTTCATTTACAACGATAATAATTTTAAATCATTGGGATGATTCATTGTAATTGACTGTTATGATCAGAATGAATTGTTCTCTTCCTTGCAACCATCCCCAAACTCAAAAATATGTTATACTAAGTATATACCTCACATTTAGTTGGAACCAACGAGTTATAGCTATGGAGGGGGTCACACAAACGTGTTCAAACAGTGACAGCATGGACGATCTGAATTTGGTTTGTTTGCCTCACTGTTTTTCAACCTTCAAGTAAAAATTGTTGTTAATCCAGGAGAATTGGTTTTAAACGAAAGTGCTACTGTTTCAGACTGGCTATCTAGACACAGACTTTTAATACAACTATCCAGATCAGAAAATGTTGCTTTATTTCTGTCATGAGGCAGTTTCTTTATTTATCGCATGCAAATCCTTCCGTAAGAGACAGTCAAAGGTATTAATATGTGTCCATATAGCCACTCTAAACCACTTGACCATTGGCTTATAATTAATTTCAAAAGTATTTGTCACAAATTTAATTTTTTAAATTTAATGGACAAAAAATTGAGACAAACGACCCGAGCCTGCGTCCATAAGAGATTTAAAGGAAAGGAAAGGAAGCGCTTGATTATAAATTGAATCCTGTTGGAAATTTTGAAGATAAGAGTTTCTTGCATTTTTATAAAATGGTTAGGCGCTACACTGGTTCCCGAGGAAGTACAGTGATCCATGCGTTGATGGACTATGTCTGCTTAGTAACATGGTTTTGAGTTTGGGGATGGTTGCAAGGAAGAGAACAATTCATTCTGATCACAATAGTCAATTCCAATGAATCATCCCAATGATTTAAAATTATTATCGTTGTAAATGAAGCAATATCACAGAAGAATGCAATCAGAATGTAAACTCTCATAAGAGCCAATATAAACATTTTTTCGGTCGATTTCGGTGAGTTTTCAAGATGGCGGACCTGTTTCGGTCTCTGTCTTTTGCATTGCTTTGAATGGGGGATAGTTTAAAACTTCTGAAATTGGGAGACTAGAACACGATGCTTCAAAATGAACAGACGTTTCCGATCTGAAGAGGTGCAAATTTTTTTTGCGACAACCGCTTTTTTGGCAAGCTGTGGCACATATAGAGTGATGACAAAATTTTAGGGTGGGGAGAGCTGAATTTTGATTTTTAAAATTAAGTAACTATCACATCTGTTTTGCCGAAAAACATTCTAAACAATAAATTTATATCCCCATTGTACATAATTGAATACATGCAAAGCTAGACTGCTGTCGCGTAGGGGAGAAAGCGCATCAAAATACCGAGATAGGTCCTGAGGCTGATGTGGTGTTGGCGGGGGGGGGGGGGGGTTGAGGGTGGGGATAGTGATGGGGGAGCATCCTACCCCCCCCCCCCCCCCCGGAGCCACCCCACTTTTGCCATAAAACCGGGTATACATACCCGTTTTAGGCGCACCGTAGGTACTACGTGCGCCTATTGAAATCGGTCTGCTACTCAATAGAGTATACTACGCCCCCTTGTGGTCAAATGGCAAAATGAGCTTTTTTGATGTCGTGATTTTTAGGTTGTTTCCTGTTTTTTTTTAATGCCAATTTCATTTGAAAAGTTAATGTTTTCCCAATCACGACTGAATTTCGAGTGTGTTGGAAGTAATTAGATGTTCATTGATTCACGTTTTCTTAAAGTTATTCTACTTCAAAAATTTTTACTAACCTCACTTTCTGATTAGTGATGATTTCAAATTGTCCCGGTATTTATTCTAGGTGATCAAGTGAACCAATCATTTGCCGTTCTGAGTGATTGTAAATTTTTTTCATGTAAATGTAATTATTATAATTAATTATAGCGTTTGGTCAAACGCAAAACGGAGAGTCCAAGCAGCAAGACTTTCACTATCTCAATGCTCAGAATTCTTATTTATCTTTGGTTGAACTGATGACTGTTCTGTTCACTTTTAATATTTAAATATTTTTAACGCTAATGATCAGAATTAGAGACTGATTAGGTGTTTTGAGGTTGATCAGTCATGCCTAAAAGTTTCGCACTTAGACTTTTGTAGTAAATTGAGTTTGCGCCTCACAATTTGGTTAAAAGCAAGTTAGCATCTTTTATGCTGAAATATGAGTCAGCGATCCATTTCTTTCTGAAAATTGTGTTAGCGAGTCAATTTCTTCTGATGGCGCAGAGATTTTCAAGGTATTTTGTTACGATAGTTGGCCTCTCACAACAAAGTCAATCATGATTTAGTCAAAGTAATGGCCTCTCATCATGTCTAATACCATCCATAAGAACATCCTTCCATCATATTTTCATATTTCTTAACCCTCTCTGACTTAGAGAGATTTAGGTAAAAAAATTCTGTGGCGTCTGTCCGTCAGTCCGGTTGTCCGTCACTCCGTACCTAGGCATAACTATTGAACCATTGATCCTCATGCATCCAGATTTTGCACAGTTGTTGCGTTTTAGATTCCCCAGAGGCACATTTTTTGTTTTTTTGAAATTTTGACTTTTAGGGTAGTTATGGGGAAAAAATGATTTTCATTATAATCAATGGTAAAATGGATAAAAATGAATAAAAATAGAATAATTCAAGTTTGGCTCAATCAATTTTGATGAAAGTTAGCAAAAAAAAATCTATTTTCAGCCTACTATAGAATAAACCACTTATAGTTCCTATATTCATTCCTCAAAACTGATTAAAAATCAAAATAAACGCGCTCGAGCCAAAAAATAGAATTCTCGTGAGAAATCAATCTTAAAACTTGGAGTCAATCAATAATGGCTCCATGAATTTTGATAAAACTTTGTACACACTATTTTATCAATAAACTTAAATATTTTCCTCTCTGTGTCACCGAAAACAACCAATAAAACTATTTCAAGAGGTAATATAGGTGCGATTGAGCAAAAATATGGGAATATGAGCAAATAAAAATATAATCCTATTATTTCTGATGGTTCAGGTTCGGTTCAATCAATTTGGATGAAAGTTAGCAAAAAAAATCTACATTCAGCCTACTATAAAATAAACCACTCATAGTTACAATATTCAACCCTCAAAACCGTTTAAAAAATCAAAATAGGTGCGCTCGAGCCAAAAAATGGAATTATCGTGAGAAATTAAGTCATCTTAAAACTTGGAATCAATCAATAATGGCTGGATGAATTTTCATGAGACTTTTTACACACAATCTACTATCAAAGTACTGACATACTTTCCTCTCTGTGTCACCAAAAACAACCAATAAAACCATTTCAAGAGGTAATATAGGTGCGATTGAGCAAAAAATTTGGGAATATGAGCAAATAAAAATATAATCCTATTATTTGGGATGGTTCAGGTTTGGTTCAATCAATTTGGATGAAAGTTAGCAAAAAAAATCTACATTCAGCCTACTATAAAATAAACTACTCATAGTTACAATATTCAACCCTCAAAACCGTTTAAAAAATCAAAATAGGTGCGCTCGAGCCAAAAAATGGAATTATCGTGAGAAATTAAGTCATCTTAAAACTTGGAATCAATCAATAATGGCTGGATGAATTTTCATGAGACTTTTTACACACAATCTACTATCAAAGTACTAACATACTTACCTCTCTGTGTCACCAAAAACAACCAATAAAACCATTTCAAGAGGTAATATAGGTGCGATTGAGCAAAAAATTTGGGAATATGAGCAAATAAAAATATAATCCTATTATTTGGGATGGTTCAGGTTTGGTTCAATCAATTTGGATGAAAGTTAGCAAAAAAAATCTACATTCAGCCTACTATAAAATAAACTACTCATAGTTACAATATTCAACCCTCAAAACCGTTTAAGAAATCAAAATAGGTGCGCTCGAGCCAAAAAATGGAATTATCGTGAGAAATTAAGTCATCTTAAAACTTGGAATCAATCAATAATGGCTGGATGAATTTTCATGAGACTTTTTACACACAATCTACTATCAAAGTACTAACATACTTTCCTCTCTTGATCACCATAAACAACCGATTAGACCTTTTCAAGAGGCAATATAGGTGCGATTGAGAAAAAAATGTGGGTATATAAGCAAATAAAAACATAATCTTATTATTTCGGATAATTCCTGTTTGGTCCAATGAATTTTGACAAAATCTGGCAAATAAAATCTACAATTAGTTTACAAAAGAAAGTAGCCCTTACAGTTACAATATACAACCCTTAAGAGAGTTAAAAAAATCAAAATAGGGTGTTTGTCCAAAAAAAAGAAAAAATGAAAGTGAGGAATTAATTTTAAACTTGGAGTTAATCATTAATGGGATGGATTTTCACAAAACTTTTCACAAACATAATGTGTTAAAAACATACACTAAACACTGCACTGTGTGCACTAAACTATTTTTCTGGTACAGTCCTCATAAAAACCTTAAGACCGTTTCGAGGGGCAATATAGGTACAATCGAGCAAAAATCTTTTGAAACTATAATTGTAAGCAAATATGAAGACAAACATAATGATTGGAATAAGTAATTCAAGTATGACTCAATTAAGTTCGATGAAAATTGCATCAAAACGTTTGCAACCAGCCCAGGCAGAAATTTCTTTCCAATGTATTACTACAATATACAACCTTTAAGTCTAAAGCTGTTTAAAAGCAATATAGGTTTCATCACACCAAAAAATAGAATATTCAAGGAAAATTAATTTTATAAAGAAAAGTCAATCAAAAATGGCTGAATGAATTTTGTTGAAATTTTGTTTGCGCAATCTACGACTTACTTAAGTACATCTTTGGAGGGGGGTTAATCTATTAAACAAAAAAATTATTTTGAAGATCCACAGTTTGAAAGAAGAAACCAAACATAGTACTCAATGGAGGAAATGCAAGAATCAGTACATTTCGACCTGCTAGGTATAAAAACTAAGGGAAAAAGAAACTCCCAAAAATAGAACAAAGAGCAAATATAATGAATGCAGCTCAAAGAATAAAAACTTATTGGAATCTGGAATTACTCTAGACCCTGTTATAAGCAACGTCAGATTAAGGCTCTCAATTAGCCTTCAAATAACAAAATAGGCAACTACTCCTACAGCTTCTCTACAAAATTGCAAACTCTTCGGATTGAAGGCAGAGTTATGTCCGGAGGTGAAAATATTTGAAATTTGGGGGGGGGGGGGGTGGGGGGCCCCCCCAGAATTCTTTAGGGGGTTAGGGGGTCTCCTCCAGAATTCTTTAGTGGTGGGAGGAGGGGGTCTGGGGGTCTTCCTCAGATAAAAATGGTGTGAGAAAGTGTTCGTAGGGTATTCCCTACAGTTTATTTTTTATTATTTCGAGATTTGATTGACGTATTTCGGCCATTGTGCGCGGATCGAATGCCTGTCACCAGTCGTGGGACGTCATGGGGACATTTAGGAGAGATGTCTTTTGACTCACTGTAACTTCTTCATCTTTTCTTACGTTTTGCCATGGCGTTCTTTGTTTTACTTGGCATCACACTTCACGTTCAAATGTTTTACCGGGCAACCAAAGAACGGTGCCAGCTAATGGAATATGGCAACATTGTTTTTCTCTACTTTAACACATCATGAAAAATAATCGATTCTTGGTGAGGCCAGTCGCCTACCCAAAAATCGATCATTTTACATATAAAATCAATAGAGACAAAAACAGTGTTGCCAAATTGATAGAGCCGTCACTGCCAGTTAACCTGCAGACCAATTTTTTCATGGAAATAATGCCTTCAGTGGACTCCAAGATTACTTTCAAGAAACTGCGAGAAACATTTCCGGTCTCATGAGCATCTTGGAGCTGATCTAAGCTGTTAAGAGCGTTGAGGTCTGACTGGCTGGACTAATAACCAATGACTCGGCATGGTCCGATTTCTTCTTACTACAGATCACTTTTTCATTTCCCTATTTTGCGGGACATACTATATTGTTGACTACCTTTTTACTAAAGGGGGTTCAAAATTGTTTTATGAGTATTTGATTGTTTATTACGTGCGTTTAGTGATGTGCAGTGGGAAATTCGAAGGAATTGTTCTATGATTGTCCGGAGTGGTCCTACCGCCCCCCCCCCCACTCGCCGTTTTCAGGTTCGAACTTGAACTTTTGCTGTACAATTTTTTTTTTTTGAGATGGTGGAAAATTCGGAGGGATTGTTCTAAGATTGTCCGTAGTGATTCTACACACCCCCCCTTTCATCGCACACAGGTTCGTACCTAATCTTTTGCTGGACAATTTTTTTTTGAGATGGTGGAATATTCGAAGGGTTTTGTCCTCAGATCGCACGTAGTGGTCCTAACCCCTACCCACTCGCCGCACCCTTGTTTGGACCCGGATTTTTGCTGGACAGATTATTTTTGAGATGATGGAAATGGAATTTGATTTATGAGGGACCAAATTTGCTCAAGGTGCGCCTTCTCTGACACTGTAGCGTCAGAACTATCTGCTTGTTTATCATATTTAGATTCCTTTGACAGTTCCTAAACGTTTCTCAGGATCGGGGTTTTTTCGGAATTTTCAGCGATTTTTAGGACCTTTGAGAAGGGGGTTAGGGGGCACCAAACCTCAAAATAAGCAAAAGTAAGTTGATGACAAGTGTATTAGAGCTGGTGTGAGGCAAAATATCGGTGAATATCGACCTCAAAACACGGTTGCCAAATTGTCAAAAATTGTGAAATTTTGGCTTTTTTCGCAAAATTGACGAAATTTCAAAGGCGTTGCGGCGATAGTAAAAATTATTTTTCAGGGCTGCAATTTTACACACGTCTTTAGGACCACTTAGAGCAACTTTTTTTTGCTATTGCGTTTTCGAAGTGCGAAATTCGCTTTTTTCGGCCCAGCCTAGCCCATAACCAGTTCCTATACAGAGTATCGATATGTATGATCAACCTTTGAAACTCAGCCGTGCAAAATTGCAGGACAAGCATCAAAATGCATTTTAAAAGAGGGGAGGGGGCAGGGGGACAATATTCCATTCCTCAACCTTAGAGGATGTCCCAGAGACGTTCTAAAGGGTTGAGGAATGGAATATCTTTGAACCAACCACCAACCTCTGAGCTGCGTCTAAACCTCGCCTCTACAAGGTAACTATGAAACATTATAAGACACATTAGATACATTACCCCTTCTGTTACCAAGGTGTTTAAAACCTTCTGATAACCAACGGGGGCTGAATTTTCATTCTAACTTACAACCATTCCTGATGGCTTATGTTTTAATATTTTCCAAATTTGTAAAAATCGTCTTCTCCAGTGGTTCATAGTATTATCTGAGTAATAATAGCATGCCTTGTTTTTTTCAAATTGTTCCATTTTGAAACGTTTGGTGTGGAAATTTCCAGAAAAGCACTAAATTCAAATATTTCAAAAATTGTAACCGTACCTTTGATATTTTTGAATTTTGAACTTTGGATGCAACATAATCCCAGAAACAATTACATATTCTGAAACTGCATGAAATAAGCTGTAAGATCACATGAAAAAATAATTTTTGTCTCAAATTTTCGCAGGAGGAGCTTCCCCCAGCACCTTTTTGCCTAAATACGGGAAAAATTGATGAAAATGTCTGAATTTTTTAGATAGCTTTTAAATACCCTTGTTAAGGCTCATTTGGAAGCTCGAAGTGATTTATTCAAATTCAGTAAATTATCTTTGGACTATTTTATCTAAAAAACGGACCTTGGGTGAAAATTCAACCCCCTTGGAGGCACAAGGAAAATGAAAGTATGAAGAAAGTTAGACACATTTTTAAATTTCAAAGATTCATATTTTTTTAATGTACCAAAATAAATATTTTCAATTACCCATGAAGTACGGGATTGTAACTGGTTTTCAAAAGAGAGATCAGTCATCGTTCCTTTAATACATTATTTGCCACGACAGTTCTACTTTTTGAATTTGGGAAATTTTTATTCGGTCCTTTTTTTATAGTCACCCTGTATAAACTATAAGGCCTGTGTAAAATGCATTCTGAACGGATTGCGGGCAGCGAGGTCCGCGGTGGTCATTTCAAATTAGCCTCTTTTGTTGCCGAACTATTCACCGAAGGAATTCCCCGATCTCTCAGGGGTTTATCAGTGTAGAAGTTCTAGAGTGAGATGGGGGGGGTGTGGAGGAAAGGGGGGGGGGGGGGGGGGGGGGGGTTGAGAGGGGGGGGGGGGGGGTTGGGGGGGGGGGGGTTTTGAGGGGGGGTTGAGGGGGGGGTTGTGGGGGGGGGGGAGGGGGTTGGGAGGGTCGGGGGAGTTTGCAAACTACACTGCGCGACATGATTCCTCTGCAGACCTCGGAACTACCGAACCAATATCCTTCCTTTGATTGTCTCCCTGCTCCGCGTCTCAAAATTGCATTTTATTGATCTTAAACCGCAGAGGGCACGCATCGCATGGGCCATGGACTTTCGTGAAAAGAATCGCCCGCACGCCCCACAGTGATTCGATGCGTGGACGATGATGGACGAAAAAAAGTTTGATTTTCTGGCCTCGGAAAAGTTTCAGCGCTATTATTTTCCGGGCTACAGCGGAGTAGCCAAAGGGAATGGAAGTAAGTTCCGAGGGTCTGGACCCTCCCCCCTCCCCCCTACTTGATACTAAAAGTTGCCCTAAAAAAAATTAATTTTATGCGTTTTCAGACAAATTTGATCAATTTAGTATCGTTGGACCCCCCCCCTGATAATTTTCGGACCCCCCCCCCCCATCGAAATATTCCTGGCTACGCCACTGCCGGTTTACTATTAAGGTGATTCCGAGCAAAGCTTGTTCAGATTTCAATCCGATGGATAGCGTCACTCTATATAGTCGCTTTTGGGAAAAGTCGTGTTTTTGGCATTTGAAATAGAATCCAAAAAAAAAAAAAAAAAAGCAAAATCCAATAACGTCAGCACCTGTGAAATTTTTTACAGATATTTTGAGCCCAAAACGTGCAAAATTGGGTAAGAGGATTAAAGCCGTAAATTAATTATGAAATTGGTTTTGCCATTCGCTTAGTGAGTGCGAGTGAGTGTGAGGGTAGTATGTAATCAATTAAGTATATCTGCCTCTCTCGCTTATGCGAACTATCGTATTTCATAATTTCCGGCTTTATTTTTAAAGTTTTTCAGCTTGAAACTTAAAGGATATTTTCCTGAGGCATATTTGCAGGTTCTGCCGATCCTAAAATGTGTACTATTGGTGTTAATTTATCAATTTCAGCTAAAACAAGTTTTACTTTTTGAGCAGTGCTATTGGCGCTATCCATTGGATTGAAATGTGGATAAGCTTCACCTGGACTCAATTTTAATATCTATATAGCTTGAAAATTGGCTTCTATTCCTGATATTATATCCATAGAAGCCTGTTTTTTGAACCATTGTGCGCAAGCCCCTTTTAGACAGAGAAACGTACACATTCAAATGCAGAGTCAACGTGACCACAGTTTGTCGCATCGCTGATCTTGATTGGCATAGTTTATGTGATTGTGGACAATGGATCCAATCTGACCAAGACCACTCCTGACCAAGCTGACTCCTGTCTCATCTGTCCACGATGTCCTAGCTCAACGTAGAATGTCCTCTCTTCTTATTTATCCGTTACTGAGCTCCCACTCGCATACAGAATACATATTGTTCTAGAAACTCTATGTATGCTGCACAAAAGTTGCACTTTGTTTGCCTCTTTTTATGTAACCTTAAAATTATAACGTTTTTTTGTTTTATTTAAGTAAATTTGGTGTTTGAAAAAAAGATTATTGTTGAACCCTTGTGAGTACAAGTTAGGGGGAAGGGGGTCTAAAATGATCCCAGGTCAGTAAAATCTCGCATGAGAACTCAAATTTATTTTAAAAAAAAAATTAATGAATGTTGAATTTCATGATCAGGATGATATTATACTTCAAATAACCCGTGTCAAGTTTTGGTGTCCAAAATGTGCTGTACAGTTTTCCAGCACAGTTTTTGAAGTTAGACCTGAAGATAGATATAAATCCGAAATGGCCATAGTCATATAAAATTTAGTGAGCAAGGAAATCAGGTAAATAACATCTCTTCTCATTTTTAAAATAAATGTTTGGACTTTATTCCTTATTACATTCAAAGCACTGATTTAGCTGGCATTCACACCAATGCCACCAATTCGTATATTTTTTGGACAACAATTGTGGATTACTTCGGTTAAGGGCGATTATCGAAATTCTTAGTTTTGAGAAAAAAACGCGTTAGAACTGTTGAAAGACGCTTATATCTCAAAATAAGTGTTGTGATTAAGTTAAAATAAAGCTTATTATTATTAATTAAAAAGACAACCGTACATATCGGGATTATATAAGATGCATATCATTCTCATAGCATGCCACTCGATCAAGACAAACCAAATCTGAAGAAATGATAACTACACTTACTTAGGCACAGGAATTCATTCAAATCGCCGCTATTATAGCTGCCACCAGAGTGTTACTGTTTGATTAATGTTACACTGTTGGCCTAAAGTAATTTCATCTTCCAGAAACTGAACAAGCATGTGCTAAATAATCATTGGATGAATGTCTCTTAAAAACTATCTCGTAAATTAATTTAAAAATAAGGTTGAAGTACCAAAAAATCGAATACTTATCGCATTTCGATAGAATAGTTCTATTTACGATATTCCATTTTTTGGTACTTTTAACCTTATATTTTTCAATTCATTTATATGAGATGTTTTCCAGAGACATTCATCAAATGATTATCTAGCATCTCATTGGTCAATTTCTGAAAATACGAAATTACTTTCGGCCTACAGTTTAACATTCATCGAAAGTATGAGAAGTATCGAAAAAATCGAAAGAACCATAAAACGGAATATCGCAAATCGATTCTCGTATCAATATTTAATTATTTTAATTTGTACACTCAGCGTTTCGCTATAGCTATTTGGCTAAATGCAGCAACGAATAAGGGTAAAGGGTGAAGAACATGACGCAATAAATGGATGGGAAAAGTAATAGAAAACAATTTTGACCTTACACAAAGTAATATTTCATTACTTTTCACAAGACACGCCAGGTGGATGGGGAAAAGGACGAAATTACTTTTGGCCTACAGTTTAACATTCATCGAAAGTACAAGAAGTATCAACAAAATCGAAAGAACCATAAAACGGAATCGCAAATCGATTCTCGTATCGATATTTATTTTTTTTGGTACACTCAGCCTTGCTCTGTATAGCTTTTTGACTAAATGCAGCAACGAATAAGAGTTAAGGGTGAAGATTGAAGAACATGACGCAATAAATGGGTGGGAAAAGTGATAGAAAACAATTTTGACCTTACACAAAGTAATATTTCATTACTTTTCACAAGACACGCCAGGTGGATGGGGGAAAAAGGGCGAAATTACTTTTGGCCTACAGTTTAACATTCATCGAAAGTACAAGAAGTATCAACAAAATCGAAAGAACCATAAAATGGAATCGCAAATCGATTCTCGTATCGATATTTATTTTTTTTGGTACACTCAGCCTTACTCTGTATAGCTTTTTGACTAAATGCAGCAACGAATAAGAGTTAAGGGTGAAGATTGAAGAACATGACGCAATAAATGGGTGGGAAAAATGATAGAAAACAATTTTGACCTTACACAAAGTAAATTTCATTACTTTTCACAAGACACGCCAGGTGGATGGGGAAAAGGACGAAATTACTTTTGGCCTACAGTTTAACATTCATCGAAAGTACAAGAAGTATCAACAAAATCGAAAGAACCATAAAACGGAATCGCAAATCGATTCTCGTATCGATATTTATTTTTTTTGGTACACTCAGCCTTGCTCTGTATAGCTTTTTGACTAAATGCAGCAACGAATAAGAGTTAAGGGTGAAAAATTTAAGAACATGACGCAATAAATGGGTGGGAAAAGTGATAGAAAACAATTTTGACCTTACACAAAGTAATATTTCATTACTTTTCACAAGACACGCCAGGTGGATGGGGAAAAGGACGAAATTACTTTTGGCCTACAGTTTAACATTCATCGAAAGTACAAGAAGTATCAACAAAATCGAAAGAACCATAAAATGGAATCGCAAATCGATTCTCGTATCGATATTTATTTTTTTTGGTACACTCAGCCTTACTCTGTATAGCTTTTTGACTAAATGCAGCAACGAATAAGAGTTAAGGGTGAAGATTGAAGAACATGACGCAATAAAGGTGGGAAAAGTGATAGAAAACAATTTTGACCTTAAAAAAGTAATATTTCATTACTTTTCACAAGACACGCCAGGTGGATGGGGAAAAGGACGAAATTACTTTTGGCCTACAGTTTAACATTCATCGAAAGTACAAGAAGTATCAACAAAATCGAAAGAACCATAAAACGGAATCGCAAATCGATTCTCGTATCGATATTTTTTTTTTTGGTACACTCAGCCTTGCTCTGTATAGCTTTTTGACTAAATGCAGCAACGAATAAGAGTTAAGGGTGAAGATTGAAGAACATGACGCAATAAATGGGTGGGAAAAGTGATAGAAAACAATTTTGACCTTACACAAAGTAATATTTCATTACTTTTCACAAGACACGCCAGGTGGATGGGGAAAAGGACGAAATTACTTTTGGCCTACAGTTTAACATTCATCGAAAGTACAAGAAGTATCAACAAAATCGAAAGAACCATAAAACGGAATCGCAAATCGATTCTCGTATCGATATTTATTTTTTTTGGTACACTCAGCCTTGCTCTGTATAGCTTTTTGACTAAATGCAGCAACGAATAAGAGTTAAGGGTGAAGATTGAAGAACATGACGCAATAAATGGGTGGGAAAAGTGATAGAAAACAATTTTGACCTTACACAAAGTAATTTTTCATTACTTTTCACAAGACACGCCAGGCGGATGGGGAAAAGGAAAAATTGAAACACGATGAATAAAAAGGCAATGTCGAACGGAAGTGCTGACAAGTTGCTTCAATTTCCGCCCGCTTTTCCTCTCGAGTTACTTCCGGTCCACCGGATACTATTAAAGTGGAATATTGCGACCATGGTCCCGTGCACTTTCCATTCATTCTCCTGTTTTGCATATAAAATGAGACCGCTAGCACCCGCGCCCGCGCCCCGAACGAAATACGACAAATCTTCGTCGCTCCTTTCTCACGCGATCATTCAATCATCTTAGACGAGCCGCTTCTCAACCGATCATTAGGGAAGATCTGAAAAGCTGGGTAGTTTAACCCTTGTGCCATCGATGAATGAGATATCGCATCCAATGCACAAAAAAAAAAAAAAAAAAAAAAAAAAAAAAAAAAAAAAAAAAAAAAAAAAAACTGTAGGGAATATCCTACGAATACTTTCTCACACAATTTAAATCTGCGGGATACCCCCAAACCCCCCTATAAAATGTTAGCATGGGCGTCATTTAGGGGGGGCTGGGGGGCAATTGCCCCCGAAGGATTTGACGTCAGGCTCAAAAACTGGCACGAATTTTATTGTGTAACGAGTCGGTTCCCAGCCCTCCCCTTAAATTTAAAATTTCAAACTCCGCGCCTCTGGATCTGTCCCCCCTCCGCCGCAGAGTGCAGCAGTGCCACGTCAGCGGCGTGCTGCCCTCTGGTGAGCGGGGTGGGAACTGGTCCAGCGACGCGGAGACCCATCATGCCTTGCGGCAGTCAGTCAAGTAAGATTCGCTAGAAGTACTACGCGTGCGTCTCCGTTCTCTTCTCAAAATGTGAGTTATTTTAGTGTGTTTCATCCCATTTAGGGATGAAACTCTGATTTAAGTATTAGTTCGTACGTGGAGTGAGTTTTGGTGGCCGCCGGGCCATCCAAAACTACAAAACCTTGCGTCTCGTTCTTCATTCATGTAGGAAGTCAAACTCCCACAACCTCTTCGGGACAAGCTTCGGCTTGCTCTCTTCTGGACAAGCCGGAGCTTGTCCAGATTACTAAAAAAGTGGTAGCCCAAACCGCTTCAACTGGCGCCCAAAACGTAAAGCACGGCTCAAAAGCCTCGAAACCCAAAATTCTCGGCTCTGTGATCTCCCAAATCTTTAAATTGTGATACGTGAAACTGCAGGGTACACCGGCCTCATGGCCACCATTCGTGTTGAGTTCTCTCTCTTCTCATTGTTGTTATACCCTTGTGTTTATCTGTGCGTTTTCTCGATGTTTTCTTGTCGTTCCCGTGTATAAGTGCGTGGCTCGTCATTATTAATTGGAAGTGCGTTAATTGCCCATTCATTTTCTATCTCGTCATTTGCATGGGTTTTGTTTGAAGTCATGTGAACCCCGTCGCCATTTTGATTCCGCACCGTGGTCCGTGAGCGATATCGTTCCGAGTCGAAACTGTATCGCGCATCGAGATATCGTTCCGAGTCGAGATTGTATCGCGCTTCGATTAATCGTTCCGGTCCGCGAACCGAATGTAAACAATAACAATCCCTCAGTGTTTTTATAGTTTGTTTTGTTTGGAGAATTAATCGACTTGTTCCTCGCCGCGGCTATTTTCGTTATTTGTTTAGAATGTTTATCTTCGACCCGAAAACCTCAGCGGACAATTTGTTTATTTTATTTTGATTTCTGAATTATTAAATTCATGTCTTCCAAATTAAGTGTGTCGATCTTATCTGATTTATTTCTCCCAATTCATCAAACTACACTGAGGTGATTCACCGTTCCGGGATCTTCGCATTTCACCATTGACTATGCTGATGGAGAGGATGGATGAATGTAAATGGTCAAGATTGTACTGCCGGCTAATAATGGAGAGCCACCCTGCTCATGCACCAAGGAAGAAAACATGTAACCTGTTCTCTGGATATCTCGGACTAACCGGTATCGTCTCTTCTCTTCTTTCTGTTCCAGATTTGCCTGCTGTCTTCGAATCTCTTAAGTATTTCTCTAAAGTATTTTCACTATCGAATCTCTTAAGTATTTTCTTAAAGTATTTTCACTTTCAAATCTCTTGAGTATTTCTCTGAAGTGTTCTCACTCTATTTAATTTGTTTATTCTCTGTATTTTTTGTTTGTTGGTACAATGAGCCACTCTGAAAATAATATTAGTAATAACCCCAGATTTAGGGGCAATGGCAGGGGTCTTTTTACACCAAATAATTTGCGCACTCCACTTGTTGCATTTGATTATCCCCGTCAATTTGCACCTCAAAATTGGAGTGTTCCCTTGTGGCAGACTCCGCCTCCGGTGCTGAGATCACCAGTTCCATTCTCAGCCCCCGCTGATTTTTACCCCCCTCCGTCGCACCGGGCCCTGATTTTCAGTCTCCATCGGCCAATGCTTGTCCTCCATCTAATGTCAATGTTCAATCACCTTCAACGACCAATGAAGTAGCATCTCTAGCTAGCCATTTTGAGAACCTTCAAGTTGATCTGAACAAAAAAATTCGAGCAAATGATTCAGAAAATTCCGGACCTGGTGCGCTGCGAGATGGATAGTGTGAATCGAATGGGGGGGTCTCGTGCCGAGGGTGGTGCCTGCCACAGGGAGGACCTCCCATTTAATGATAATGGTTCTGTGAGATCCGTTAGGAGTGACAGACCAAAAAAGTTCAAATTCCAACCTCTTGTTAGGGATCTCATGCCATACAATGGTAACGATGAATTTCTGGATCCTACTGAATTTATTGCGGCAATTGATAACTTTTTTTACAGCTATGAAGCCTCGGATCAATCTAAGATAACGGAGGCAGGGCGGCTGCTCGCAGGCCCAGCCTCGACCTGGTTCAGGGCTTATGCTGGCACATTTATTAGTTATGAGGATTTTAAAAGAAAGTTTTTAAATCATTTTTGGGGGGAAAATAAACAAGCTTCTCTCAGAGCTTCACTAGAAATCCCAGACCAATTAAACCCAGCCATGGGGGATATGGCCAATTATTTTCTCAATAAAGTAAAAATTGGAAAGCATTTAGATGAACCAATGTCAGACCGCTCACTGATTAGAGCAATTAAAAAACTTTTTAATGATAATGTGCGTTGGGCCTTGACTCATGCCAATGCTAATACTATCGATATGGTTGTAGAAAAACTACAAGAAATTGACGCCGAGTATGCGCCAAAGAAAACAACGAGTCAGGCAGCGCAGAGTCAAGGCGCACGCGCTCATTATCCCAACAACTCGCGGAGTTACCAGCAATCAGGTCGAGGTGGGGCTGTGGGCACCCATGCTGTCTCCCTTGTAAATGCTGCCGATTCTACTAAAATGACAGCGAAGATAACAATGTTTCTTTAAACTGTTAGAGAGCCAGGGAACAAGCTCGGGGACTCTGGCTCGGGTAAATTTAACTTTCAACTCCTCCTTCAACGACATGGAACAGGTGGGCAGCCTGGAACAATTCTTTACCTACAAACTCAAGTTTAATCTTCAAGATTTAGCAAAGAACCTATGCATGTTATTTGTGTGTCCCTTTTAGGTGTCGGGGGTTGCGTCCAATGGGGTCCAATTAGCATCGAATGCAATTAGTGTCTCTTTTATGCAACAAATTTCCGCTGGAAAATTATTCAACGTCTTGGCCACTGCGGCCCATCCTTCTTCACCATACGCGGCAATGGTGATCTACCCGACTGCCTATTGGCTGATGCCTACCTTTAGAAACTTAAAATTCACCGGTAATACGGTAATCCCGAAAACGCGACTTAAGAAGTTAGAGACGTCTCCTTTCTTTGGGGACCTTGTCTCTCTCTCATCCAGCACAAAAATATTTTTCTGTGGTTTTACCCCGGATTTAACTTTAAACTTTGGTCCAGAATTTATGGGACAAATAAATCAGTTCATGGCATCAAAATTGGCAACCCACCCTAACATCAAATTTATGTCAAATGACAAATGTGAAGATTATGGTCATGAACACCAACATTTAACTCTTTGCTTTCCAGCTTTTGAGTCCCTTATGAATAAAATTAACAACAAAGCCTCAGAAATCTTGAAGCATGAAAACTTTGAGCAGCAAGTTGTGGAAAAATACGTCTCTTCAATCACGCACGACCATTTTCTGCTGGATGAGGGAGAGGCGGAGTCCCACAAAGTTAGCAGACAGAAATGCCCCCATGCCCTTTGTCAAGTAGAAGACTTCAGGTTTCCAGTGTTGCTGGACACTGGGAGTGAAGTCACGCTCATGAGTTATTCATTTTTTGAGGAAATTAAGCAGAAAGTCTCATCTGAAATTCCTACTCTGCCGGTCACCAATCTTAGCCTTAGAGGTGCTACAGGTGTCCGTTCCCGGAACGTAACATTACAAGCCTTCTTAGGCCTCAGTTTTAATGATATAGAATTCCCTTTCCCTGTCCTCATTGTACGTGATGTCAATTGTCCCTTCATTTTAGGAATTGATTTTCTGAAAAAATTTAATGCCAGCATTGATTGTGAAAAGAACACATTGGAGCTTTTGGATAGAACTGTTTGTATCCCTTGGTTAGACTATAAGCCGGAAGAGTCGCTCAGTTCCGTCCATGCCTGTTCAGTCGTGGAAGACAGCAATGTGTACATGTTTGCGGACAGTCATGGACGCGAGCTGGCTGACCTCATCTGCCCCTTGTTGCCATCGGGTACTAACCTAACGGTTCAATTCTTCCCCGGAGCCCAATTTAATACTGTGTTTAAAAAATTGCTTGTCACTAGCCGGCAAGCCCCTCCAAACTCGAAATTTGTCCTTTTGGCAGGTACAAATAATATCTTCCCAAAAGCTTCTGTAGAAACAATTAAGAATAGTTTTGACCTTGACGATCTCAAGACCTTTAATCAGCCACTCATTCTTTGTGAAATTTTTCCCCGCTTTGATACAAAATTTCCTAACATCTCAGTCCCTTTAAATTTGTTCCTCCGTAATAATCTCAAAAAGAATAAAAACATTAAATTTTCTAGCCTCTAAGGACCTTTTAGAGAGGAGAAGCTTCACCAAGAGAGGGTTACATCTGAACCATACAGGCAAGTCCTACCTAGCTCAGCAAATAGCATCCAAAATTAGAGAGTTATCAATAATTGATCCCCCTTCCTCTCGAGAAGAATGTGACCAGTCTCAAATCCTAGTGAGTCGAGTGACAGAGGTCCCATCTTTCTCAAGACTAATTTCTGGTGAAACTTCCCCTCATCAGGCAAAAGGTCCTCCCATCAAGAGCAAGTTGACTAAGAACATGATTTATGAGAAGCTCGCTGATACAGAATTGTCCAAAGACGAACAAAAATTGTTAGCCAATTTGCTCTATGATTTTAACGACGTTTTCTCAGATGAACCGGGGACCTGTAAGTCGTTCACGGCTCATCTCAAGTTAAAAGACACAAACCCATTCGTGAAACGCTCGTACCCTGTCCCATTCTCAAAAAGGGAACCCGTTCGAATGGAAATTGAGAGAATGAAGAAATTGGGAGTCATTGAAAGGTCAAGTGCCCCCTATTCGAATCCCATTGTCCCGGTGGTTAAGAAGGATGGGTCCTGCCGTTTGTGCCTAGACCCCCGAATGCTAAACTCAAAATTAATATTTGACTCCGAAGCTCCGGAATCAGTCGAGTCGCTTCTTCACAAGTTCTCGAACCCAAAATTCATCACAACTTTAGACTGCACGGCCAGCTTTTGGCAGATCCCACTTTCTGAAAATAGCAGGGACCCAACGAGCTTTTCTTATGAGGGTAGGAACTACCGTTTTTGCAAATTACCTTTTGGATTAAATGTGTCTATGCAGCTTTTTATTAAAGCATCTGATACTGTTTTTAGACCAGAAACGGATTCATTTCTTAGCAGATATGTTGACGATTTCAGAATTGTCTCAGAATCTTTTGAAGCTCATTTAGACCATCTTAGAATTACTTTAACTGATTTGAGAAAAGCTGGCATGACACTAAAGTTTAATAAATGCGCATTTATTCAAGATGAAATGGACTTCCTTGGTTTTCTAATCTCAAAAGATGGTGTCAAGAAGGTTCGGGAAAAAGTGAGGGCCATCTTTGAGTTTCCGACCCCTCGAAATGTCAAACAGCTCCAATCATTTATCGGCTTAATTAACTTCTACCGTAAGTTCCATGACCAATTTTCAGAGCTCCTGAGTCCGCTGCTACACCTTCTCAGGAAAGACGTGCCTTTTATCTGGTCAGACAAGGAAGCGATAGCCTTCTCACAGATTAAGGCCGCCTTTACTGAGAATGTGGTGCTAGCATACCCAGACTTTACCCGTCCCTTCTATTTAAACACGGATGCCTCCATGAATGCTATAGCTGGGGAGTTATTTCAGTACGATGATGAGAATTATCGTCGACCCATAATTTATCACAGTAGAGTGTTAACTACCAGCGAGCGAAACTATACGACAACAGAGCTCGAATTACTCTCTATTGTGTCGTGCTGCCAGAAATTT
Source organism: Trialeurodes vaporariorum (assembly GCA_011764245.1). NCBI lineage: Eukaryota > Metazoa > Arthropoda > Insecta > Hemiptera > Aleyrodidae > Trialeurodes > Trialeurodes vaporariorum. The sequence continues at coordinate 16,722,297 of VMOF01000035.1, forward strand.
AGACAAATTATCCTTGGTTATAAAATCATCGTAATGACAGATCATCACGCCTTAACATTCCTCAAGAGCTGCGTTCTCTCCACTGGCCGATTGGTGAGATGGGCCTTATTCCTCCAATCTTTTGACCTCACCGTGGAGTATGTAAAAGGAAAAGACAATGTGGCTGCGGACACGCTGTCTCGATATCCACCGGAGTTTCACGAGCTCCCTCCTAACAACTTAGAAATAAATGTTAACCGTCTTAAAATATTCTTCCCTGATGACAAGCCAGATAACTTGGAAAATTTATCAACCCTAGTTTCAGCAGACCCCACCCTAGGTGAAATAGTAAAAAAAATCAGTGTTCCTTCTGTTTCTGATTTGAAAAATCTCTATTTATTGCAAGATGGAAACTTGTTTTTTAGATCAAAAACAGGACAAGCACTCCTGTGCGTTCCCAAAAGTATGGAATCCACAATAATTAGCAAGGCCCACGAATTCCTCGGTCACCTTGGAGTCAATAAAGTCCTGGCTTATTTAAAAACAATTGTTATTTTTCCTGGAATGCAGAAAAAAGTAAGAACATTAGTTCGTGCATGCCCAGACTGCCAAAAAAGTAAGAGTCTAGGTAGCAAAGTATCAGCGGAATTGGTCCCAGTTTTAGCCACATCCTGTCTGGAGCTAACCTCTGTCGATTTATATGGCCCACTCCCAAAATCCTTTGGTAATTTTAGTTCTGTTCTAGTCATCTTAGACGTCTTTTCTAAATATGTTAAACTGATTCCAATAAGAAATGCCACTGGCGTTACTGTCACCCGCAGATTTGTCTCAAAGTATATAAATGTTGTTGGTAAACCAAAAACAGTCATCGCAGATCGTGGTCCATGCTTCAGATCTCACATATGGGACAAGCAATTAAAAGAGTTAGGAGTTCAACCGAGACACACCTCGGTCTATCACCCACAATCCAACCCTGTGGAAAGATACATGCGTATTCTTGGTAACTTCTTTCGATTGTACTGCCATGATAACCACAAGAGTTGGATTAACTATCTAGCGTTCTTTGAACGATGTCTTAACAACAGTGTCAGTGATAGCACGGGGTGTGCCCCGATTGAAGTCCTAACTGGAGACCCACCCATGAACTTTTTAGAAAAATTCATCAAATTTCCTGCCAATGATGCTCAAAATCAAGAAAAGTTAACCTTAGTTAGAGAAAACCTGCTCAAAAGTGCAGATAAAAGGAAAGAAAAGCACAAATGCAACACTGATGGTAAAGAATTTCAGGTTGGCACTAAAGTACTTCTCAAGTCCCACCATTTGTCCAATGCTCTTTACGGTGAGATCAAAAAATTCTTCAGGTTATACAACGGTCCCTATGTCATCACTCGGCCAGTGGGGAGAAACGCCTTTGAGCTTAAGGATCCTGATACTGAAAAAATAATTGGAGTTCATAATATCATCCATCTAAAATCCTTCCTATCCCTCGATGAGTAAGGTACCACCCATTGGAGCCTCCTCGGACGTAACCCCTTCCAGTTCCATGACCTGCATCGAAGAAAAAAAAAAAAAAAAACTTTTTTTTTTTCTTTCTTCGTTGGGGAAGGGGGTTAGTTGAATCCTGATTTACCGATGAGCCAGACTCTCCAAATTAATTGTAAATATTAGCTGTAGGTATTATTTTTTTTGCTTGTGCAAAAAAAAAAAAAAAAAAAAAAAAAAAAAAAAAAAAAAAAAAAAAAAAAAATTGCACAAATCGGTTGGGGCTGATAAAACGTTATGTGTAGCCCCAGTCCTGAGTGTTTTCCTAGAAATAAATGGGTTGAGGCTGATAAAACGTCATGTGTAGCCTCAATCTTGAGTGTTTTCTTAGGAATAAATTGGTTGAGGCTGATAAAACGTTATGTGTAGCCTCAATCTCAATCGTTTAGTATGTAGTCCTTCAAAGTTACCATTCATTGTTTTTAATTTTGTCATTTTCTTACCTTGCAGTTTCCACATTGAATTTTTTTTATATAACCCATCATTTTATTTTTTTTTATCAAGAGCCACCGATTTTGGCAGAAACTGTGGTATAAAATAATCTAACTTGCTGGTTCGTCACCTTACTATGATTACTTTTTTTGAGGTTAAAATTTCCCCGGGTTCCAACACCAGATCAGCATTCCTGGTTCCATAGTAATCCCCTTTGCGACCCCGACCAGAGGGTTGGGCGTAATGTGGTATCCTTTATTTTTTTTTTTTGGGGGACACAAGCCATAATAGCTTATTCCCCTGTTTCTCTAGTATTAAGTTTTTTAGTGTATTTTTCCCTTCTGTGTGGAATTGTTGTGTCTTGCCTCAAGTAGGCCTCAGAGGAGGTCCCCAGGGGGCACATGCTGAGTAAGGAGCCAATACTCAGATAAAATCCGTTTATCCCTTGTTTGCTTTTTCGCAAACCCTGTGCGTGGCTCATAATGGCAACGAATGAGCAAGTGTACTAACAATTTTTTAAGGTCAAATACCCCCTTATTTGGATAGACGTGAGAGTGTAAGTGTGTGACTATTAGATTTCAGTGGGCATGGTGTTTTTGTTCATAATTTTGCTCTTGCAATTCGAATAGGGTGCTAATCACCGAAAAGTTGTTCTTGTTTTTCTCTCTCCCTCCCATTCCCTTTTAATTGTAACTAAGTTTTTCAAAAATGAAAAAAATTTTTTTTTTCTCTCTCCCTCCCATCCCCTTTTTAAATTTTAACTAAGTTTTTCAAAAATGAAAAAAAAAGTTGTTTTTTCCCCACTCCCTCCCTTCCCTTTTAATTGTAATTAAAAGGCGATGTCCCTTTATTTTGTCCCCCAAGCTGCCTCAATCAAACCAAAATTTCATACATATTTTCTCTCATGGTATTCTCTCTTATGTCCATAGTGTGTGTCTGTTTTATTCTTGTGTATGAATGTTTGGGAACTGAATGCAGACCCTCAAGTAGACTTCAGAGGGAGTCCCGAGCGGCGAGCATTGATCGGTAATTGGCCTATACTGAGATTTTAGGATCCCTTACATGGATTACCGCCCTATATGGGCAAGGCCAAGAATTAAAAACTGGCACTATTTTTCTTTTAAAAAATTTAAAAAGAATGTACCTATTTTTCCATCATGGACTCCATACCAGAGGAAAAATGGACTGTTTTAGTACAGCGATCAATGCGTTGTATCGCTGCACTAAAACAGTCTTTATTACTCTAAATTACCCCAATCTATGCACTATAGCTCACTCCAAAGCTTTTCTATTTTTAATTCTTACCTTTCTTTTTAAAGTCGCAAAGCGACGCCATTTTACATTTCAGGTAAAACTATTTTTTCCCTTTTTGCCTTTTTTTCCTTTAAAGAGATAAAGACTTGTGCGTGGCTTGGTTTTATTTCCCTATCTTCCCTCCTATCGACCGAAAATTTTCAACTACTGTTGTAACGACTAGGAAGAAAAAGGGGGCCGAAGATGGGAAATGAATCATGCCACGCACAGATTTTTTTTTAAAATTTTATTTAGTATGTAAGGCTCTGACTTTGTCGTCAGGTTGTATATATGTTATTTTTTTCCTATTTTTTTGTGTATGTCTTTGAAATTTCCACCAATAAAGCCCCGAACGAAAAGATTATAGTTTGAGGCACCACCATAACTTGCTCCACTGCGGTTTAATATTGTTAGTATTTTTATATTTTTTTTTTGAAGTTGTATTTCTTCTTCGTTGGGGGGTCGATCCCTTGTAGCTCCAATCCTCTGGACTGGAGCTCCAAAGGGGCCGAGGGGGGTTTTTGTAACGAGTCGGTTCCCAGCCCTCCCCTTAAATTTAAAATTTTAAACTCCGCGCCTCTGGATCTGTCCCCCCTCCGCCGCAGAGTGCAGCAGTGCCACGTCAGCGGCGTGCTGCCCTCTGGTGAGCGGGGTGGGAACTGGTCCAGCGACGCGGAGACCCATCATGCCTTGCGGCAGTCAGTCAAGTAAGATTCGCTAGAAGTACTACGCGTGCGTCTCCGTTCTCTTCTCAAAATGTGAGTTATTTTTGTGTTTTTTTCCCATTTAGGGATGAAACTCTGATTTAAGTATTAGTTCGTACGTGGAGTGGGGTTTTGGTGGCCGCCGGGCCATCCAAAACTACAAAACCTTTCGTCTCGTTCTTCATTCATGTAGGAAGTCAAACTCCCACAACCTCTTCGGGACAAGCTTCGGCTTGCTCTCTTCTGGACAAGCCGGAGCTTGTCCAGATTACTAAAAAAGTGGTAGCCCAAACCGCTTCAATTGATGAGCAAAAAAAAAAAGTCATCCGATTATTGCCCCCAAAAGACGGCTCTTTGGCTCTTAAAATTATATTGATGAGAAAAAATATAATAAAATAAAAAAAGGTTATTCGATTTTTTGCCCCTTCCAAGCCGGAAATTATAGTGATGAGCAAAAAGAAAGAAAAAAAAAAAAAAGTCATAAGATTTTTTGCCCTCCTCAAGCCGAACTTGAAATGACGTCCCTGAATGTTAGGGGAGACCCCCAGGTCCCCTGTTTGGAATTCTGTGGGAGACCCTCAGACCCCCCCCCTTTAAAATCATTTTAAAAGATTCTATAACTAACATCAAAGTTAAAATTTATAAAAAAAAAAAAAAAACCAAGAGAAAACCTCCCTTGGGAAAGACTATATGCTTCAAAATGAACCGACACAACGTTTCCGCTCTAACTGTAGTATTTTGTTGTGTTAAATTGTTCACTTCTTTTGATTGACCAAAAGTTTATTACAGTTCAGTCCATTAGCTCATTTTGTCGACGAATGGGTTTTGAAAGTTTCTTAAAAACACAATTTTTTTTTTTTTTCTTGTAAACTATCCCCGATCAGGAACTACAATTCATTTTATTGAAGGACCTCGTCTTAAAAATAGACCTATCCCTAATAAGGTGACTCGCAAATAATACTAACGCTTATTGCTACGAATGGATCACATTTTTGCAAACATTTTCGTCTATGCAAAAGTTTCGATACATCTACGATTAAATAAATCGTCTAAGGCTCGATTCTTATACATATGTTCATATACAGTTCGTCCCAAAAGTTCTAATCAGGATTCAGTTGAAAAACACGTATCTCATCTCAAGAAACAATGGGTCTGTTGCAAACTTTTGCTACAACAATTAAGAGTGTTTAATCTAATGTAAAATCGCCTGAAAAGTCCATTGGTGACATCAGAAAGTCATAAAATGCAATAATAAACTCACACGAGGCGTATAATGAAATTCAAGATGGCGGATAAATATCGAGCAATCTGTATGCATGCACCACACGAACATCCAAGGATAGCCAACCTCACAATATCGATCACAACCAATCACAACGTAAACAAACACATAACCTCTACCTACAGTGAGGTTGTCAAAGTTGGCCATCCTTGGATGTTCACGGTGCATGCACACAGATTGCTCGATATTTATCCGCCACCTTAGATTTCATTAAACGCCTCTTGTGAGTTTATTATTGCATTTTATGACTTTCTGATGCCACCAATGGACTTTCCAGGCGATTTTACATTAAATTCAATACTCTTAATCGTTGTAGCAAAAGTTTGCAACAGACCCATTAAGACACACGTGCCAAACATTGTATTTCTTATCTTATAACGTCACGGTTGTATTTCAAATACGATTTTGTGTAAGGCGAAGGAAATAACTCTTTTTTTGGAAGCTTTGAACCAGCTTTTTTATACATTTGGAACAAAAAATAATTTCGCTTTACGGAACAAAATCTAAAGTTCTTGAACTTTCTCCCACCGTACATTTGGCACCAATGCATTGTATCCGAGATCCTTCGAATAACTCGTATGGGGGGCACTCGTGTAATACATTGGTATTTACGTTTTCTTCTTCTTCTTTTTCATCTCCTTTTTTTCCCTTTTGTACGTTTTCTGCTGGCCTTGCCATCATAAAAACTTATCCTCTCCCTCGGCGTGTAAAGTATCGTGTATCGCCCAGAACTTTTCCTCCGTCTTTCTTGTTCTCTTTTTCATTCCTTCCCCCGCCCCCCTCCCCCCGCCATTCACCCATGTTTCCGAGAAATAAAACAAAGATCCGAGAGTGGCAAGTTCCCCGCTAAAATACAAAAGGGATTTGTCAAGTTTGAGAACAGTCATTCGAGATTATCGCTTTCTCGGATGGCATTCGATACATTTCTCTTCTCCTTTTTTTGTTGTTTTTGTTTTGTTCTTTTTACAGGCGTCTGCCTGCACAGCGAAGGGAAAAAGCTCTGTGCAGCCGCGACTTTGAATCAGAGTTTAAGAATGTGGATACATTAGGTTTATTTGCTCGTAGAAAAAAAATGCAACCGAAGTTTATCCTTGAATTACTTAGTTTTTGTCTGAGCTTCGCGATTTCGCAATTTCTCTGTTTATTTTTGAAAGGCACCGAGATAATTCGTTCGTGCGGGGTATGTCGACACTCATAAATGCCCTCCATACCAATAATCGGTTAGAATAAAGCATTATTTTACATTGCTAGTGGCGAGGCGTGTGATTTGGCAACGTTTCTTTCTCCCATTTAAATACATTAGAAAGGTCGAAATGTCTGGTCATCGCCGAGGACTGAAGCGTTCGAATTTTTTGGTGAATTTAAATGGAGAGAATACATTGTTGCCAAATTTCACGCCTCGCGCCACTGTACTCTGCTGCCTCTGGACTAGGTTCTTCTATGAAACGTAAAGTACAGTTCGTTCATTTAAACTTCGATAAAGATCGAACTTTCCGGTGTTTGGTAAACACCTTCGCATTCGACCTTTTACACGGGTTGTAATGAACAAAATACCTCAATAAGCTGCACACTGGGGGCTCTTCCAAACTTTTGCTGCAGAGGACTGAAGCCTTGATTCTGTAAAAACAAATAAAAACCTGTAAAAATGTCGATGAGTACACTAAAAAATCACAAAATGCACTCTCAGAATTGGACTTAATGGCGGAGAGATGCAGGTACTATGGGAGATTCCTAATCCTACCTAATTTCGGACATATCTCTGTGTTTCCGTAAGGAAGTGACAAATTAGACAGGAATCTACAGAAACCCATCTGTAGAAATACTATTCTCAGCTGAGCTAAGCCTTCAGCAAGTACGATGCAAAATCAAACATTTACTGACTCATAAATACCATTTTCCGCGAGCTATGATTCACGTTCAGAGCTAGCTGAAAAAGATGCAGCTTTCTTCAACATCTAAAAATATAAAAAAAGATGCGCTTCGTATATTTGAACGCTTGATTTGAAAAAGGGCACTTCATACCATATTTTTCGATGCTGATGTGCCCCTTTAGAAATCAACGATTCATTTATCACTTGGAACCTGTTTAAAGTAGGCGCGCGTCAAATGCAACACAACCTTTAAAAAAAAAATGGCTGCAAAAAATATCATTCTGCGTGAACGTAGTGAAAATAGGCGTTTCTGGTTGTCAAAAGCAGTCGAGATTATTGCTTTTAAGCGTATTTATATTTACTGTACAGTGAATGCACTGTGGTTGATATAAAATTGGAAAAAATAAGAGGGGATCTTTTTTATCTCTTTCAAGATATTAAAAGCTCATTATTTCACGAAGTGTTCAACGCCGTTTTTTATCATTTCGTTTTTGAAACTGCCGCAAAATATTGTAATTCCTGATCTAAATACTACGCTTTGATATTCGCGTAAGCATAATATCGCGCCTGGAATTATTTGGGTATGCAATGAGCAAAACGCGTGATACCACTGAAAAATTAAAAGTTACAACATTTTTGCTTACTAATGCATTTTGAAAATTGAATTATTGAAAATAAATTTCGTTTTCATTAGATTTTCGTACACGTATACAACTCGCCACTCAAGTGATAGTGAAAAATCAACTTATGAGAAAATTTACAACCTTCATACAGTGGTCGAATAGTGACAGAAAATCAGAAAGTAAATTTAGCATCATCAATTCATTATTTATTTAGAATCTTTTAAGACCATTTCTAATTTCAGCGGACACTTTCAACAAATATTTTAAATTTAGGAGAGTCACTGGATAATTTTAAATTAAGCTTATGCTTCATATGCTTCGTGAATTTGGTGATTTTTTAGTGTACTCATCGTCATTTTCACAGATTTTAACGCAAGAATCAACTCTTCAAACTCCTATAAGAAAAGTTTGCTAGAACCCCATTAAATGTCCCCGGACGGTATTATATTCCTATTTTGGTATGGTAGTGGTGGTTCTGATGATAAGACTTTCCAAGAAAGAGGCTGGAAATGTGAAACTTGTAAAACAAAACTTCTCACCCTAGATGTGAATTAAAAAAAAAACCGTCCTTCAAAAACTGTAGTATCAAAAGACACAGTTCTTTCATTATACTCTCTGAGATAGGATTCCGTTTTTTTTTTTTTTTTTGTCTTTTTTTTAGCTTGGGTTCTCTATCTCTCTTCTTGTAATTACTTATCCTGTCGTTTTGAGTCATACTCTTCATGGATCATCCTCTCACTCTCTACAAGCGCAGTTTAATGAAGCCACTTTGAGACTGTGATTGCGAGAGTAACTGTCGGATGCCGCCTCGAATGCCGTTTTGCAGTATAGTTATACAGGCATTTTCTTATTTAACCCAATGTAAAATTTGCTGATTTCTCGCCAAATTTGACAACACTGTATACCACACACCGAGTAGAAACCACCAAGAGATACATGCATACCCTTGTAGAGTGGAAGTTTAATGAGTTAGTTACGTAACCAATTCGATGCGCGATGTGGAGGATTTTTTTTAGGTTAGGATATATAGTAGCATCTCTTGATGAGCAATCAATTTTACTTTAGATTTTAACTTTGAGCAAACCTAACATAATTCCTTATTTACAGCCGCATACTGTTTTTTTGCGGTTTTTCGTGTTTCTTTTTTTCATATTTTTTCACAATTGCAAAGATTTCGACCAGGGTATTTTCTTTTGAAAGCCATAGTACATAAAATGAACACCAGGTCTGAGGTATATTACTGCGTGTTCATTGAGTTGCGATTGTTTTACTTTACCGACAAAACGAACTTCATCTGTCTTATTTTATTTTTTTTTTTTTCCAGATCCACCTCGACCTCCGTACCTTCAGATCGACGGACGGCGACTTGACCCAGGCAACATCTTCATCCCTGTCAAAGAAAACATGGAGCTGAGCGTGGAATGCGTGATCGAGGGAGGAAGTCCTTCGCCGTCACTCCATTGGCTCCTTCAACCGAGCTCGAATAACATCGATGCCGCCCCGGCACTTCAACTGTTCAACACCACCTCGTACGCAGGGCCCGGTCTCTGCCGAGGTGCGAAAATTTCCAAAGTCCTTAGGGCGCATCATAATGCTACTGTTGCTTGCATAGCGAATCACGAGACCTTTTCAACGCCGCTCAATGCTTCCCTGCTCCTCGATGTACAATGTGAGTACTAATTTGTTTCAAACCTCCCTGGTAAAAAAACCTTCATCAAAAATTATCAAAGAAATATCACCACGAGATTTCAAACTTAATTTCATGTTGATCTCATGAAGATTTCATGATGAGATCAACATAAAATCAGGTTCCAACGCTCATGCTGAGATTTTTTGATGATTTTTGATGAGGAATTCTACCATTAATTGTTATTTCACGTTGATAATAAGTTTCCCCCCTTTACCCTTTCATTACCAAGCCCGAGTTATTCGTTTCCATAGCTCAGATCCGAACAGCGGCGGCTCGTGCAATACGGCAACAATGTCTGTCGTCGTTTTGATTCCATGCACTGGCGCAACCAGGATATCTTCCATCTCTCTCATTTCCCATTTGAATGTATGAGTAGGAAAAGGACAGAAGGAGGGGGTTTTATCCCCTTGTCCATCCTTGTCTAACATACGTTTCTTAATGGAGAAAAGAGAGAGATGAAGAAACTCTTGGTGCGCTACTGATTGCATGCAAAACAATAGATTCGATAGTGAAGCAGCGCTTCACCTGCAATCGATTGTTGTTCATAAATTTAAATGGAGGGAAAACATTGTTGCCAAACAGCAAGATCCGCCACTGGGGGCACTGGGTCCGAATGGGGCTCTTGCAAACTTTTGCTGTGAGCAAACGAATAGTCTAATTGTATGTTAAAACCAGAGAAAATCACGAAAATCACACTATAGGAAAGTTTAAAATTCAGTAATAAACTCGCACATAACTGCTATAATGGCAAGATCGTAATGGTGGTTCAACGCAGGTATCAATGGTATCATGGGATAAAGTCACGTTATGACCCATTCTGCTATCCTTATCTAATACATTGATTCAAGTAGCAGGAGGGAGAGATAGAGAGAGAGAGAGGAGAGAGAGAGAGAGAGAGAGAGAGGGGGAGAGAGAGAGAGAGAGAGAAAGAGAGTGAGAGAGAGAGGGGGGAGAGCGTTCACGGAAGAACTCCTTCCTTTCCCGCACACCACGGGCAAATACTGGAATTTGTCCTGTCTTTCCCTCCACCAATTTGAAAGCATGTGTTAAGAAAGGACAGAGATAGGGGCTAAAGTCATGTGATGGCCCCGTCTGCTATCCTTTTCTAACACATGTATTCAAATGGAAAAAGGAAAAGAGAGGAAGAGAGAGAGAGAGAGAGAGAGAGAGAGAGAGAGACAAATTCCTGTAGCAGGTAAACGTTCTTGCTTTAAGGGGTCGGCATACGACTGAGAGGGGGGGGGAGAGAAAAGTTCAGACGGTTCGGAGGAGAAAAATCCTACAAGATCACACTCGTATTCATCAAAATAGCGCGGGATAAGAACCTCGTGGCTGAAATTGTCGGAATCAAGTTGCGAATACTTTGATTAAAAGAAAGAGAAGCCTTTTGATTGGGTTTATGATAATTCGGATTTTTTATAAACATTGCACGTCGTCGTTCTTTACAAAGAAACCGATGGAGTTAGCGTCTTCTTCTTTTTCTTCTTCTTTTCCTCCTTCTGCCATCCCGTAGAGAGTGTGTGTGAAAGAGGATTCCAGACACGATGATAGCGCGGTAACCCACTTTTTCCGCTTGGTGGATTTTTCGCTCTTTGGCAGAAGGATCTTTGGAGTCGATGATCTTTGACATTTTAATTATCCATTCATCTATTTTCGCGCTGCACCTTTTCAAACGAAATTGACTGCGACTTGTCCTCGATACAAGAAGAACTAGGGCAACAAGACGGCTCCTTTGTATCAGTTCAAAAACAAACTTTTTTTTTTTTTTTCAATTTTTATTGGCGAAGAAACTACCGTTGCTAAAGTAAATTAATGGAACACGAACAGCAGAATGCGTTCTATTTACATGTATGGAGCTATTTGATGCATGTGACAAGAATTTTCGCTGCCGTCAATAATGTGTTAAAGAAATTCTGAAATTGGATCTTTAAAAAGCTTAAAGCTATACCAAAACGAACAATGAATATTTCAGTCAAAATAGTTTCTTTTCGCAATTTCAACAAGCAATTATCCAGTTTTCATTCGTTAGCACTTTTCATGATGACAAAAATTCTTGCTTCCGTCAATAATGTGGCAAAGAAATTTTGAAATTGAATCTTTAAAAAGCTTAAAGCTATACCAAAAAGAATGAATACTTCCGACAAAAAAGTTTCTTTTAGCAATTTTGACAATTTATTATACAGTTTTCATTCTTTAGCAATTTCCATGGTGACGCGAATTTTCGCTGACACCAATAATGTGACAAAAAAATCCCGAAATTCTTAATTATGAAATTCATTTCACCCTAAGCTAAGTGAGTGCGAGTGAGTGAAAGTGATAATATGTCCATCTGTCTCACTCACACTTATTGAGGTTCGTGGGAATTTTCGAATTTCATGATTTTCAGCTTTATTTCTGAGTATTTTAGCTTGAAATTTTCAGGATTTCTCTCTGAGGTATGTTTGCAGGTGCTGATGTTCCTCAAATGTGTACTTTTTGAGTGAATTCCTCAATTTCAGCCAAATACTGTGTGACATTTTGAGCAGCGCGACGTGGTGTCCACAGTTCGAACTAATCGACCCTAGCATCATCTTAACACATGCACTTAAACGAATGAGAGAGAGAGAGAGAGGGAGAGGGAGAGAGAGAGAGAGAGAGAGAGAGAGAGAGAGAGAGAGAGAGAGAGAGAGAGAGGAGAGAGAGAAGAGAGAGAGAAAAGGGGAAGAAGAGAGAGAGAGAGAGAGAGAGAGAGAGAGAGAGAGAGAGAGAGAGAGAGAGAGAGAGAGAAAGAAAGAGAGAGAGAGAGAGAGAAAGAAAGAGAGAGAGAGAGAGAGAGAGAGAGAGAGAGAGAGAGAGAGAGGGACGGATAAAGTCCTATGTGCATCCACCTTTGGTTTGAGTTGCTGGGTGGTATCCACTCTATTATCTTCAGACGGTCTGTGCTCACTCTCGTAGAATAGAGAGCAAGTACTTATGAGAAACACCCTGGAGAGAAAAGTACACATCAGACTACAAGACGCAACAAGTACGAAACACTTACGGCGGAGAAAAGAACTTTGCAATGCGATGTACTTTTATGTAGGGCAGTAAAAACACATACTTATAACCAGAGAATGTATGAATTTAAAACGTCTCATACCTAGGAAATTTACTCAGGTGCTGTCTAAACAAAGTGCTTTCTCTTATTGTTATTACAATAGAGATTTTTAGTTCGCTCTCAGTTTACGTGCCCAAGTGCCCAAGAGCTAATTTGACCAAACAAACACATTTTTAATGCAGACAGGAGGGGAGCAAACCATGCTGTTCATAACTAACATCATTCACAATTTATACCGCAGAAAAAAAAGGAATGCTAATTTAGCATTTGCAATGTAAAATGTACCGTGTAAATGTGTGACGTGTTTTGAATGCTGAGTTTACGTCATGAAAATGCTGAGCGACTAATTAGGTATTGATCGTACCAAATTGTATCCAATAATGACATTTTGCAATTCAAAATACGTATATATTCCATTCAGTTCAAGTGAAGCGGTCCTCTCACAACGCGCTTTTTCAAATCAAGCTGGTAGATACATTTTTCTATTCCAAGGTACTTAGTTTTGCCTACATCGTTAATTGAAGGATATCTAAGAACTGTTCTCTTTTTTGAAATGTCCACCTTCAATCCTACTCCTCGGTACTTTGTTTTGCCTACATAGTTAATTGAAGGCTTCCACAGGACCGTTCTTTCTTTTGCAATGTCCACTATCCACCCCACTCCATGGTACTTGGTTTTGCCTGCATTGTTAATTGAAGGCTCTCTAAGAAATGTTCTTTCTTTTGCAGTGTCCACTTTCCATCTTACACCACGGTTCTTGGTTTTGCCTACACCGTTAAATGAAGGCTCTCTAAGAATCATTCTTTTGCAATTTCCACTATCCATCCTACTCCATGGTACTTAATTTTACCTGCAGTGTTAATTAAAGTCTCTCTAAGTCTCTAAGTACCGTTCTTTCTTTCGCAGTGCCCACTTTCCATCTTACACCAAGGTTCTTGGTTTTGCCTACACCGTTAAATGAAGGCTCTCTATGAATCATTCTTTTGCAATTTCCACTATCCATCCTACTCCATGGTACTTGGTTTTGCCTGCATTGTTAAATGAAGGCTCTCTAAGGATCATTCTTTTGCAATGTCTACTATCCAACGCCCTGGTGAAACTGAGCACCCACACGGAAAAAGAAGATTAGTGAAAATAACCATACGGATACCTGATTTTGGCACCTGCTAGATGTTATGGTAAACTTGACCAGAAGTATGGTACATTTACCGATACGTTGAGTAAATTCGACATGCAATCAGGTAAGATCACCTAGTACCTAGTCAAAACATAGTATACTTCTGGTTAACATTACCATAACATCTAGCAGGTGCCAAAATCAGGTATCCGTATGGTTATTTTCACCATAGTTTTTTTTCCGTGCAAGAGCACCTAAAATTGTTCCAATTGTCACCTAAATTGGATGATATCACCAACAATTCTTGGTGATATCACCTAATTTAGGTGACAATTGGAACAATGTTAGGTGCTCTTTGGTGCTCAGTTTTACCAGGGCGTTTTTTTTTTTTTTTTTTTTTTTTCAATATGCAGTGAATTGAAAGAATGTGGAACGGATTACATAATAAACGAACATGCACAGCGTACTTGATACCTAAAGAGCTGAAGCAATTATTTTAATTGTAACCAAACGATAAATCAAATTTTAACGTTACATTAAATCGGACATTAATGAGCACACTGAAGCAGGTTCCCAGCGAATGCACGAGGTAAGTCTTTCCGAAGAAGGAACGAAGCGGGAGTGTGGGGTTGGAGGAAATTCGGAGGAGGAAAAAGCGTCGTCGTTAAAATGCCCTTTTGCAGGAGGAGAACGAGAAGTTCCCAGAAATCGAAGCTTAAAATCCTCCCAATCATTGCGGCAAGGGAAGCATATTCAAGGGAAGAAAATAGGCTAAATCCGCAATTACAGAATCAAATTCAAATTCGGTTCCAGACGGCGCACGGTGCTGTGAGCATTTCAATTTGAATGAATAAACCATTATTTAATTTTTAAATGAACTCCTGATCCCGCGCTCTCTCGTGGAGGCGCACTCAGAACACTGTTGTCAAATCGAATTGCATACGCAAAGAGCATAAAATTGAAGAGGAAAGTGAGACCTAGAGTCCGTATATACTAGAGTCCCTATATACTCAATGAGCTATAACTTTAGAGTGGCAGCGGGCTGGTCCACCTTGTGCCACACAGGGTAGAAGGAATCCCGGGAAAAAGCGGAATTTGGACGGCAGATTTCAAGGTTTGAGGTTTTTTGTAGGTCGTTTCCGGAGATGCTCGAGTTTGTTTACGAAGACCCTTTTAAAAATTCGAAAATCGAGGATTTTTCGCAAATTGGCAACACCGCACCTTTCGCGCTCCGAGCAAGCAAGGCCCTTTCCCTACACAGCTCGTAAAGGAACAGGTATTTGAACAAACTGCGCAAACACTTTTTACTGCAATTGGAAGGAAGGAACTAGAGCGAGATAGAAGATGAGACGGTATGGTGGGAGGAGGAAGGAGAGAATGAGACAAAACTCCTTGAGAATCATTACAAGCCCTTTGTATACACTTATATGTGAAAGGGAGAAATTGTGGATTATTCAAAGAGGGAGGGGGAGAGAGAGAAGTTCAGGGAAAGGCTATTCTGATATGCATGTTGTTAGATGATTACCGCGTGGAGGTAAAAACGGAAGAAACTGTTATCAGAATCGGTTAAATATGCAACGGTCGTTAGAAAAGTCTCGAAGAAGATTATACATGCGAATATATTGCAAGTATCGATTTTGCTCACAATGGGGCTCTTGCAAACTTTCGCTGTGAGCAAGCAAATGAATAGTCCTATGTGATGAAACAACCAGCGAAAATCACTAAAATTACACCAAAAAAGTCTAGAATTCAGTAATAAACTCACATAACTGCTACAACGGCAAGTTCATAATGACGCTTCAACGCAAGTATCATGGGAGATTCCTGTCTAATATGTCACTTTCTCTACAGAAACACAGATATGTGTCTCAATTTAGATAGGAATCTCCCATGATACCTGCGTTTCGCCGCCATTAAGCTCGATTCTAAATCGAAACAGTGAAACAGGTGGTCATGAAAACAGCTAAAAGACATGAAGAAAAACTAGTCGACCATCCTAACCCCACCATTGACGTACTGCTTAATAATGAGAATCTGATCAGGAAATTAAAACGTCTGAAAACGTTTGAATTGTCTTCAGGTCGCTTTCTGAAAGGGTAATATGTAAAAAATGTATATTTATTGAATTCATGTTATTTTTCAACATAAACTAGATTAAGCAATTGGCAACTACATTGTCAACTGTGTTAAGTTATTTCAATTACTTAATAGACAGAATACTGTCAAATATTCGCTTCTTTTGCGAATAGGTGCAGGGTTGAGTTAGTGCAATGCACACACAAATAAATAAATAAATAAATAAATAAATAAATAAATAAAATCCCGATTCTGAGATTGAATCTCGTAATTTTTTGTGATTTCATCGTCATTTTTACAGGTTTTAATGCAAATATCAACTCTTCAATCCCCTATGGCAAAAGTTTGCAAGAGTCCCATTCCTTGTAATTTTTTTTTTCTATTTCCAATTAAAATGGGCTCTTTCTGCTTATTGGACGGGTGACTGTGATTTTCCTTTCCTCCTTCTAGCTCTGTTCCACCCTGGGTTACATCCCCCTTTTACGTTGCACTGTGTGCTGTTATTTCGTAGCGATTCTTGTCTGGTAACTCGAGACACCTGCGTAATTCCTCTTTAATTATTCAAAACTAATTGGATTCTTGCGATTGTATAATCTCGCCGGTTTTCTGCAGTTCAAAGAATACGTAGAAATGGGTTTCATATTTTCTTGGTTACCTGTTAGGCCTCTACAATCACATGCAGTTTGTTCTTCCCTCGTCGCACAGTGGCCTGAGATAGACAAAAAATTGGCCAAAAATTATAGTCTGTTCATTCACTGTTTGACTGCAGTTGGACGAAAAGATTATAACGCGTAAATGGCAACGTTGAGGTCAGCCGTGGCTAGAGTTTGCGTTAACTACTGACAGTGTTTTGTCTTCGGACTCATTGTTTGACTCTTCGTAGGCTCGAACCCTTTTTCACTCCTCATTTTGACTACCCACCCGAAAAGTAAGATTTTGCGGCATTTGCGAATTCTTAATAGCTGACTTTAAATTCAAACTTTGCTCCGTGTGCTTAAAAAATTCTGCACCACCTGCTTAGAAAAATGATTCCAAACAGCGACTCAATGTGTAATTTTTGAAAGATTGCCGTATTCCTGATTGAGTGATTTCAAAATGTCGTCATCTTTCAAAAATTACATATTGAGCCGCTGTTCGGTATCATTTTTCTAAGCACGTCAAGCAGAATTTAAAAGTAAAGTCAGTTACTAAAAATTCGCAAATGCCGCAAAAACTTACTATTCGAGTGGGTGGTCAAAATGAGGAGTGAAAAAGGGTTCGAGCCTACGAAGTGTCAAACAATGAGTCCGAGGACAAAACACTGGCAGTGGTGTAGGCGGACCCTAGCCAGGGCTGACCCCCCCCCCCCAAAAAAAAACGTAACATTTTGGTCAATACTAATGTTTCGCTAAAAACTCGAAAAAAAACCCTAAAAATCTCGTTATTTTCACAATCAAGAAATTTTTCGGGAGAAAACCGCAAATTTCACGAGTTTTTTTTAAAAATATTTACGCAAAATTTACGTTAAATTTACGATGGACATCTTACGAGAGAAAACTGACAATTGTACGAGTTTTTCTAGAGATATTTACGTAAAATTTACGTAAAATTATCGATAGAAATTTTACGAGAAAAAACCGAAAATTTTACTTAACTTTGCCGTTTACGCGTTTTAATCTTTTCGGCCAACTGCAGTCAAATAGTGAAAAAAATGTAATCAAACATTGTCGTTTTCGACTTTTTAAGCTGGATTTAATACTTTCCATTGACCTTCCTTTGTTAACTCTTTAAGGACCGCGGGTTAGCTCAAAAGATCACCACTCTTCCGTTTATAAAAAGAGGATAGTTAACTATTCGTACTCGGGGGAGTTGGGATTGCCTATACGACAAATTGAAGGCGCCCGACAATACTTGATCTCTCACGTATTTTCGTCGATAAAATCGTGTTTATCCACAATGAGAACTGAAATATTATGAAATAGACCAGAAGAGAAAACCGAGTATTCTCGAACTTGGCCCTTAAAGGGTTAAACTATTTGCTTTAAGTATTTTCTATGATTAAAATCTGTTTTGAAAGTTTATGAATGTTATAAATTGATGATGAAATTTACTTGACGGTTTTTTGCCACTTTTTTAACGATCTCTTACCAGTGGCGTAGCGTGCAATTTGGCAACGTTGTAATGATTCCATTTAAACTCATGAAAAATATCGAACTATTGAGTGTTCGGTGAACACCTTCGCATTCGACCTTTTACATGGGTTTAAATGTATAAATTACAACGTTGCCACTTTGCATGCTACGCCACTGTCTCTTGCCAGTAAGCGTCGCCGTCGCGTCGCGTCGTTGCGGATTACTATCCATTTCAGGGCTGCCGTTTTGCATATAATCAATGCTATTTTTCAATTCACCGATGATTCCACCGGTTGAGAAAAGAGTACACAGATCAGTTCAGTGAATGACTGTAATAAACTAAAACACTCGCATCTGTAATCTTTTCTCAACCGGTAGAGTCGTCGATGACTTTAAAAAACTTGCGAATATATAAAATAGCATTGATTATACGTAAAACGGCAGCCCTGATCCATTTTCCCCTCAAAATTGATGAAATTTTGATTTCTGCGAATATTTCATCCCCTGTAATGGGTCTCTATGGATGGTTTTAGTGCAAAGTCAATAAATGCACTCATCGGTTGCAATCAAGCTGTGACAAGAGTCGGATGATGTTTCCAAACTGTCTTTTTGGGCCGAATTTTGTCACTTCCCGCGATTTTTCTTTGAAACTTCTTCGACTTGAAAAGTTCCATTTGATATTTGTAGGGGATAAAAAGATGATGAAAATCAACCTGAAAAGGATTTTGAGAGAATGGGGTGGATGAGGAATAGTCAAATGTTGGATTGTGGAACTGACAGAATACATTGAGAGAAGCTTAAGGGTCATTATTTTGTAACGGGTGGGGTATTCAGACGACTTTGAAGTGATTTTTTTCAACTTTTTAATCATTTAAATGAAAACAACTATCCCACCAACAGAAAGATTTTAACTTCTAGATAGTAATAGGATTTTCAACGTTTAAAAAAAGTCTATCCAAAGCTGAGAAAACAGCAAAATAAGGGTGTAACGGATGGGACAGGAAATGGACAAGGTTTTTGAATCACTTCAGAAAAAGTTGAAATTCTGTGAGTTTTGAAGAGATAAAAATTTGGAAAAAATGTATGTTAAATGTGAGGGTATTAGCTTTGATCCTATATAAAGTTTGTTTCATTTACTAAATTATTTTTCTCTAAAAAAAATTAAAAAGTAGCATAACGGGTGGGACGTGTGTGATTTCGTCATTGAAAATACACATCAAACCTGCTGTAACATCAACACGTTTGACCTTATTAGATTTATAGATAATATTTTCGTCTCTGGTTGGATTTTAATGCAAAACAAGACTGCCAGGCACTAATTTTTAAATTTCAATTTTTGCATATCATGTCTACTTTACTGTAGAATGACCCTTAACACGATTCTAAAGACGAAGCTTTAAAAAATGTGATCAGAGTACTTCCTTTTGAAGGTCATAGTACTTATTCGTGAAATCATGTCCAGAAAATGCCGCGTCTTGATCCTCTTGTGTGCCGTGAGCTATGTCAACAAGTATCACCTCTTCAGAGATGAAATTTTATTCTCCTCTCGCAACTGTGACAGAATAGAGCGCTTACAACTTAATAACTCACGATGCAAAAATTGCTAGCATTTCACCGGAGAATGGGGGGAGGGGGGTGGGGGGGTAAGGGGAGGTGGTGGGGATAGGTGGAGTGGGGTGAAGGGAGGGGAGGGGGAGGGAGAGAAAAATAAGTAGAAGAGGAAACGGACTAACAATAAAATGGATAAATGAGTGAAAAAGTGGGATTACAGTAACGCAGTGAGGCTGAAATATATTGTCGTGTCAATTTATCTCGAGTGCCCTCAAGCAAGCCTGCTCCTCTGAATTTTCATCGTGGCGTATTTTTCTACGAAGGTTTAATTTACATTGCACTTCCTGCTCCATATCTCAATTATATGTACTTCCCCACTTCCTCAGAACTATCTTCTTCTTTTCTATCTGTATGCACTTCCTGGCCGCGTGGCGGTTAAAACTTTGTCTATACGCTTTGGAAAATAAAATAATGATAAGAACAAAACAAAGATAATATGTCTACGAAATCTTTTTAATCGGTCAAAAATTCTGTTTTGCGGAGACTTACTTTATAGTTACGCTTTGAAAATAATGATAAGAATGAAACGTAGAATATTTCTACGATTTTTTTTTAATTCAGGTCAAAATGTCTGTCTTGGATCCTTACTTTATAGTTAAAGACGCTTTGCTCAAAGGCTGTCCAAGAAGTAATGCAACGGTTGACTTTTTGATCGAACGAAAAAAACTAGCAAGCTTTAGGTAAATGGTTTGCGGATTTGTCTAGACGGTGCGGTGGGATATTTTAATAATTTATCGGTGATTCCACCAACTGAGAAAAGATTACATAGATCAAAAGGCTTTCCATCATTACAGGCATATACTGAACTAAATTCTGTAGTCTTTTCTCAACCGGTTAAATCATCACTGACTTTGAACCAACCTGCGGATATTTTAATAATTTAATGGTGATTCCACCGATTGAGAAACATTTATGGATCAGAGAGCGTTCCAGCATTACAGCCATAAACTGAGCTAAATTCTGTTGTCTTTTCCCAATCGGTCGAATCCATCACTGACTTCAAAGAACTTGCGGTTATTTTAATAATTTAACGGCGATTCCACCGATTGAGAAAAAATTAAGGATCAGAGTATTCTCCAGCATTACAGTCAGTGGCGGCGTCGCGTGCCATCTGGCAACAATGCAACTACTCCATTTAAACTCATTAAATATATCGAATTTTCCTTGTGCACTGTGCACCCCCTAAATTCGATCTTTTACATGAGTTTAAATGGATAGAATACATTGGTGCCAAATTGCACGCGACGCTACTGATTACAGTTAAAGACTGCACTGAACTGTGCATTATTTTCTCAACTGGAAGAATCATCGATGAATTGAAAAAAGAAATTCAAAAATGTTCAATAGATTGAATGGCAGTTCTCAACTCACCAATGATTCTACTCGTTGGGAAAAGATGACACAGCTCAGTTCAGTTTATGGCTGTTGAAGCCCAAAAATACTGCTCCGTAATCTTTTTTCAACCGCGGCGGTAGAGCCATCACTGACTAAAAAAAAAAAAAAAAAAAAAAAAAAAAAAAAAAAAAAAAAAAAAAAAAAATGCGGCTATTTTAATATAATTTACCGGCGATTTCACCGATTGAGAAAAGATTATGGATCAGATTATTTTCACGCATTACATTATTATTATTATTATTTTTTTTTTTTTTTGCTCGGTTAAAAACTGGATGACGGAAATATCAAGTCCTACAGTCATAAACTAAACTGAACTGTGTAATCTTTTCTCAACCGCACGGAAAAAAACCTACGGTGAAAATAACCATACGGATACCTGATTTTGGCACCTGCTAGATGTTATGGTAATGTTAACCAGAAGTGTACTATGTTTTGACTAGGTACTAGGTGATGTTACCTGATAGCACGACGAATTTACTCAAAGTATCGGTAAATGTACCATACTTCTGGTCAAGTTTACCATAACATCTAGCAGGTGCCAAAATCAGGTATCCGTACGGTTATATTCACTAATCTTTTTTTTTCGTGCGTTGGAAATATCGGTGAATCAAAAATTTCTTTTAATTACCACGCAAAACGGCAGCTCTGTAAAGTGCGGTGGAGACGGAGGGAGCATTTGACGAAGAGTAAATTTAAATGTTTCCTCAGAAGAGGTAAAAGATGTAAGAGCCTTTTTCTGGAGGGCGAACTCGCGACCGTTGCGCGCGCGATGAGATGAAATGCACGGTGGAGGCCAGCGTAGCCATTTTTCGAATATTCATCGGATTTTTCTCCTACTTGATTCACGATTATAGTATAAAAGTTGGTAATTTTTAGGAACATTTGGCAACATTGTTGGTGGCTTTGTTTTGAGTGAGTAAGAGTAATTAATTTGGAAAATCAACTTACCGACCTACCTTGTGTCTTTCCTCTTTCCTCAGTCCTCACCATTCACCCCAACCCACTGGCGCAACCAGGATATCTTCTATCTCTCTTATTTCCCATTTGAATGTTTAAGTAGGAAAAGGACAGAAAGAGGGGGTTTTATCCCGTTGTCCATCCTTGTCTAGCATACGTTTCTTAATGGAGAAAAGACAGAGATGAAGAAACTCTCGGTGCACTACTGCCCTAACCCACTCACTCCACCCCCGCCTCACTCACCGTTTCTTTACGCAGCCCACTATGCAAGCATCTCGACGACACGAATTTTATATTTAAAAAAAAAAAAAAAAAAAAAAAAAAAAAAAAAAAAAAAAAAAAAAGGATTTTTCCGGCGTCATACGTGTCGTGTGACCCCTGCCTGTCACCCGTGCTGACACACAATCGACCGTTCAAATCTCCTTCATTGAGTCTGTGTAGTTTTATATAAAATGTTTTTCAAATATTTGAATAATAATTCACTTTTTCACGTAAAAATTAAGAAACAAAAGTCGAATCCTTCGAAAGCAGTGTCGAAGCGTGCATTCTGGAAGCGTTGCTTTTGTTTCATTAAAAGTTAAAACCCAAGAAAAAGTCAAATGTGGCTCCTTGTGAACTTTTACAACAAGGTGCTGAAGAGTTGATTCTTGAATAATCGTTGTCGCAAAAGTTTGTAACAGACCCATTGCATTGGTGAGATTTTGGGTCCGATTTTGACGATCTCAGACCATATTGCGTTGTTAAAATGAGAGGGTTAATTTGAAGATTCTAATGCACTGTCTGGCAACTATACATGGTGATGCACCGCTGACAAACGCATTATGTCCGATTTTGACGATCTCAGACCATGCGCTGTTAAAATGAGAGGATTCATTTGAAGATTTTAATGCACTGTTTGGCAACTATACATGGTGATGCACCGCTGACAAACGCATTCTGTTGTCGATGCGTGATCGCTTTCAGTTCCTCCTCCCACTTTTATTGATGTTCCTTTATAACGCTGTAAAAACGAATACCTCCTCCATATACTATATATACTTCCTCCCCGATTCTTCTCCCATACCAACACAACTTTTGTTCCTTCGTTCAGTATTGTTTTGTTTCTCACAGATTTATTCTATTAATACCTATCGTAGGGAGAAAAAATAAACAAAAATAAAAAAAAAAAAAAAAAAAAAAACCCCGAACGAATATGGTTTTATCCCCCGCTGATCACTTTCATCACTTTTATTACTTCCAGTCCACGGATTATGACAACTTTTATGTGCAAATATTGTCGAGTCCCCATTCAAATCTATAAATTTTATGTTGGAAAGGATTCAGAGTAGGTGTCGGTAAAATTTTATCGAGGTCGCAAAGGGATTTTAAATCGAAGGAAACTGAAGAATAGTTCAAGCAATATATTTTTCTGACGCACTCGTTGAAGTGGTAGTTAACTTTAAAATTATGAGCATTTTGAAAGAATAGCAGGTTTCTATTCGAGCTTTAAAAATTGAATTTCTTGATTGTTCCCAAATAGCATTGTCATTTTTAGTTCTCAAAAATTCATTATGTACCAAAGATTATTGTCGCTGTCAACACCGTACAGTGGATCCGGACGAAGCCTTTCTTTAAAAAAAAAAAAAAAAAAAAAAAAAAAAAAAAAAAAAAAAAGGGATAGCATTTTTAAAAGATAATATTACTTTTTCTGACCAAGATCGCTCTAAGAATTGAATTTATCGATTGTTTTTGAATAGCTTGATTATGTCTTGTTTTGAAAAATTCGTACGCTTTTCTGTAACTGCATTTATTTCCTTATTTTTGCATATTTCCTTAAAATATTTTTTTTTTCGTAATTTGTAAAAAGAATTCCAAAAGTACGCCAACTTACGCGAGGGGCGTTCAACTTATAAGTTTCCCTATTTTTTATCTCTGGCCTTGTTGGTGCTAGAAAAAATTCATTTTTACGGTCAAATCTGCCAAATCCTCAGCTTTCCAACGGTACTTTTGTTTTTAAAATTTGAGCAAGTTTTGTAGGAGAAAAAGCTATATTTCTACACCCGTGTCGAAAAAGTCCCCGCCAACTTCTGAGTTGGGAAGTAAAAACTAACTTTGACTCTTGGAATGAAGAACGTAAAACTTTAAAATAAAAGATACATTTTATTTTTGAAGTATTCCATTTTTACGTCTTTTCCACATAATTTCCTTCCAGATTGATACATTTTTCGCAGCGATGATCCAGCTTTTCAATACCTTGGGCGAAAAATTCTCGGTTCAAGGACTTGAAAAAATTCATCACGGTATCCTTCAGGTGGTCATCTGACTGGAACTTTACGTGCGATACTTTTGCCAACAATATGTGATTATAATGCATCTCATGATCATCTCAGATAAGATTTCACGACAAAAATTGAGCGCAGCAACAGGTATGGAGCGATAACGGCTCATTTTCGTCGCTAATCAGACGAATGCTGTTGTTCAAAACAGGCGAATACTTTTTGCTGAAAAAGTTGGCGGGGGACTTTTTCGACACGGGTATAGAAATATAGCTTTTACTCCCACAAAAATTGCTTGAATTTCAAAAACAAAAATACCGTTGAAAAGCTGAGGATTTGGCGGATTTAACCGTATAAATGAAATTTTTCTAGCACCAACAGGGCCACAGATAAAAAATAGGGAAACTTATAAGTTGAACGCCCCTCGTAGTTTCACCCAAAGTGGGGTTTAGCCCTTTAATGCTAAACCACGTCAATGTATTGTAGATACTTCAAAAGAAAGTACCCCTGTCGAAATTCTTCCAGTTAATTTATCCGTTGTTTTTAATGAAATTTGCGATTTTCCCATGGCATACTTTAACAAGGGCGTTCTAATTACTCATTAAACACTTGAAAGCCGGACAATTGTTTAAAGATTGACAAGATTTAAATGAGTAAAAAAGTCGATCACGGTACTTTCTTTTGGAGGTCGTTGTGCTTTTTTTGATGATGCCACTGGTCTAGTGTAAACGAAGAAAAATAGATACAGATGCGTTCCTAAGTATAGCCTGAAGCAAGATTTTAAAAGTATGTGTGCAATCTTGCCAAAATTTTGCTAGAAACAAGTTTCTAAAAAAAGTTTCTTAAGTGATTTTTTAAATATATTTATAAATATTTTTCGTACAAAGGTTGTAAAATTAGATTTTTTTAGAAAATATTACGGAAATTTTTTAAAAATTAAGATTTAAAAAAAATAATTAATTTGTCCGAAATATTTTGAACATATTATTTTGGCAAACAATTGGCATAGCATTCGCATATTTCAAAAATGTTTTTTTAAAACATTTTCGGTAAGACTCTGACGCGATTTTACAAATATTTTTAAAATTTCTCTTTCATATCTGGGTCCTGGATAGTAAACATAAAGGATATAAGAAAAAATAAAATCACTTGGATGTAGTTTAGTAGTAAACGCACACTCACGACCCACTCCTGTCCTTGAAGGTCAATTTAGGCACGGGAACTTGAGGCACAGAGCACCCACCTGCTCAAATCTCTCCAACGAATGCTGAATTGGAACTGAAAATGAACACAACAAAGTTTTCGATGTTCAAAAGTTTCTCCTCTTCCTTTTATTTTTTCTCTCTTATTGCAAAAAAATAAAAGATAGCGGAAAGATACGATACATTTTTTTTTTTTTTTTTTTTTTTTTTTTTTTTTAAAGCTGAAAAGTTAGTCACGATAGAGTCTGGATTACGGACTTTAAATCACGGACGAAAAATATAGGTTGATTTTAACGAAGCGTTTTACGAAGGTGGAGTTGAATAAGAGACGTGGCACTCTTTGAACTATGGTTCAAGATTTTTCGATCAAACTGATATGATGAAGGAAGTTCTTTAGCCCAATAGATCCGAACTTTCGTTGCACTCTAAAAGAGGTGAAAGTGTAAATTTTACCTAAACACATTATTTCACGTAGATGAAGTTCAACTTACCTGACAATTGGGCAAAATAAGGCAAACATCGCGTACTCTATAATTTTCAACTGGTGACAAACAAACGAACATAGCATTCTAAACCTAACTTACTGCTTTGAAAAAATCGTGATCCAAGACTGCTGAAACAACAATAAATGAACATTATACTAATTGATATATACAGGGTGTCCCAGACCACCCGTGTAGGTACTTTTTCTCAAAAACGGCTGGGAGTAGAGAGCTGAAACAAAAAAGTCAGATAGAGAATTGACCCCAAAGAATTCAATGAAAATATTTTCAAAGCCCCCCGAGGCCCCCCAGGGGGGTTTTGGGGGGGTTCGAAACACATTTTTCCATTTTTGGCGGGAAAAAGCCTTTAAAAGGTACAAAAATAAGTTCAGATTCTGAAAGAGCAACTCATTGCCGACATTTTTACTCCAGTAACTTTTCCCAGAAATCCCCAATTTTTGGGGTTATGTGCCCTTTTGGGGGGAAATTTTCATTCGGCCACTGTGACCACACACGGAGAAAAATGACTCGTGCGCACGACCGAGATCCTGCTGCAGTTTACGATGTTGCGTTGTTAAAAGGAGAGCCCACAGCACCCTTTGCACACTGCACAATTCCAGCATTGTAGTTTGTTCAAGACGATCCGTTGCTGGCCGTACGGCTCTTGTCTTGGTGCCTTCACCAATGAGCTATTTCAAGTCGACAAATTTCGTTTGTCGGAACCACCTCACAAAGCGCTGTTTATTTTAAAATGATTTCCTCGCTCCAAATGCATTGCGCACCCGTGCTATACAGGGTGTTTTTTTTATCTCCCCCCCCCCCTGGTTTTTTTTCTTGCTAATTGAGATAAAATGTTGCGGTTTGGACTATTCTTCATCATTTTGGCTGAATTTTCTTTTTTTGGGGTCGAGACCCCCCCAGCCCCCCTAGGGGGGCCCCCAGGGGGGCTATCTCAAAAATTTCAAATGGCAACCCCTATCTTGTGATACATCGTTCAAAAGGGCATAAAATTCTAAGACTTTTGGCGCAAACCGGAAGTTGATATCGTTTTTCGTTTTCGATATATCGAATTTCAAAGTTCGATTTGGACCCATTTTCAAAAAATCGTTACTCCACTTTGAAAAGTCGGAATTAAAAAAACTATGGGTCCAAAATACTCTAAAAAGCAAGTACTTTTCAGATATTGAAATGCTTTTGACATAAAATTTGATTTTAGAGCCCCAAATTTTTTTTAAAAATTTTGCCCCTAAAAGGGGCTATCTTGAAAATTCCCTTCCACGACCCTTATTGAATGATGCGTCGATCAAAAAAGCATAAAAAACTGAACATTTTGGCGCAATCCGGATATCGATATCGTTTTTCGTATTCGAGATATCGAATATTAAAAATTCAATTTTCGCCTATCTTCAAAATTCGATATCTCGAATACGAAAAACGATATCGATATCCGGATTGCGCCAAAATGTTCAGTTTTTTATGCTTTTTTGATCGACGCATCATTCAATAAGGGTCGTGGAAGGGAATTTTCAAGATAGCCCCTTTTAGGGGCAAAATTTTTAAAAAAAATTTGGGGCTCTAAAATCAAATTTTATGTCAAAAGCATTTCAATATCTGAAAAGTACTTGCTTTTTAGAGTATTTTGGACCCATAGTTTTTTTAATTCCGACTTTTCAAAGTGGAGTAACGATTTTTTGAAAATGGGTCCAAATCGAACTTTGAAATTCGATATATCGAAAACGAAAAACGATATCAACTTCCAGTTTGCGCCAAAAGTCTTAGAATTTTATGCCCTTTCGAACGATGTATCACAAGATAGGGGTTGCCATTTGAAATTTTTGAGATAGCCCCCCTGGGGGCCCCCCTAGGGGGGCTGGGGGGGTCTCGACCCCAAAAAAAGAAAATTCAGCCAAAATGATGAAGAATAGTCCAAATCGCAACATTTTATCTCAATTAGCAAGAAAAAAAACCAGGGGGGGGGAGATAAAAAAAACACCCTGTATAGCATATCGTATGTACTTTGAGCCAGTAGGGAGTCGTGAAACCGATTACTTTTTGTCCAATTCGTGATCTATTATTAATGTGAATCAAGTTCATACTAAACCCTCATCAGTGGTTGAACTTGTAAAGTGACCAGCATTCTTAATGAGCACCAATTACATGAAAGTTATAATATTTTGACATTGGAGAAATATGGTTTTTTCCTTCTTTTCTGCCCCGCCTCTTTATCTCTCTCAATTATGTCAAATATTGAGGCAATTTTAATGGATGGATGTACTCAACAAAAATGAAACTCAAATTACTAGTTCTATTCAAACAGAGCAGCATGAACTTGATTTAATATACGACCGTAAAAAATATATATGTAATAATAATAATAATAAAGCAAGCAAAAACCGATTGCTTCTTTTTCTTTAGGCAAGTATGTCTGCTTTAAAATTGGTTAGTGGAGTTCGTGGTTTAACTTACAATTTTCTAGCAAAATTCCTTGGATGCCTTTTCAGACGATTCAATTCACTAGCTTAAATGTTGATAATTTAGCAGTATTATCATTTTAAAACTTATACCGACTAAATAATCATGTATTAAAGCTAGTTGTTGGGATGCATTAAACCATAAGATTGAATGTTGTGGCAATGTTTAACATGTTACGAAGAAAATACAACTGTTTCGTAATGCACTTAGAACTGCGAGCACAATAATTTAAAAACAGAAAGACAGGAGCCGGTATATAACTTTGTCGATGATGCACGAATAAAACCACTAATATTAGCCTCGTAAGTGACCGACTGAGATCGAGTGACCAAAAACACTAATTAAAGTCCATCAAACTTTGAGTGTAAGAAAAAACAAAACAAAACAAAAAAACAAATAACAAATTCAGAGGAAATATTAAAGCCTCCAACACAGTTAAAATAATTTACCGAGTTGAATAATAGATGCTCGTCTCTGAGGTTTAGGTGCACTCCTCAGAAACAGATATTCACAGAAACACAGATTTACACATTATATCCACAACATAGATAAACATAATTATTCACTGATTACACAGAAAACCACATCAAGCAGTACTGGAAAAAATTAAAACCATTTTAATGGTGGTTTTTGAGCACACAACTGGAGCACAGGAAAGGATAGCATAGCCCCTGAGCTCACTCAGAAATAATACTGACCATGCGCTGAGAACTGTATGCTGCTGAGTTACGAGTCTTTTGTTCCATTTCAAGGGACGAACGAGGGACGGGCCGCATCCTCGGCAACAAAAAACCGTTAGGCTTTCCCGCCTCCGCCCCCACCCGCTTACGCTACGATTTGAGAGAGTCACGTTCTTACACAAAAGATTTAAAACATCATTTGGGTAGCAATATTTAGAAATGATGGAATCACATGTGCCGTGAAATGTGCCAGTGGCAAACCCTCCGGTAGGAGAACCCAAGACCGCCATGCGACGTTAACAAAACCTGGCATCGTAGTTTGCAAAGCGCTGCGCTTGTACCAAGATACATGTGCGACCAGGTTATGGACATTTTAAATTTCATCAACGTGGCGTCTATTTTTCCCACTGCTGCTGACACCGAAATACAATTTTACAATGTAGGAAATGTCAACTGTATTACGTTATTTTTCTCCGTGCACTATTCAATATTTTTCAAAAAACTGAAATCCATCTGAAAGAAGAGATAAAGACCTTTCGATTGATGTGCCACATAATACTTAAAAGTGAAAAATTAAGGCCCCCACGTAGATTCCAAAATTTGGGGGTCTTTGGGTCCCCCCACGTACAAAAAGTCAAATAGCAAGGTATGGCTTGTGATACGTCGATCGAAAGCCCTCAAAGAGTAGAATAAGATGACGCAATTCAAAATCGTCTACAATCATTACTTTCAAAATGGCGGCCATTTGAAAATTTTGGGTGTTCAAAGGAAAGTCCTGGGAAAGGAGTCCAAAGATGAACGATACATAGATTAAAAGGCCTTAAAAAAGCAAACGAATGGCGCAAACCGCAAATCAATCCGCCTCTTTAATCAAAAGTTATGACCGATTGAAATTTAAGCAGCCTTAAATAGGCCTTATTGAGCCCCTTAAGTTTCAATCGGTCATAACTTTTGATTGAAGAGGCAGATTGATTTGCGGTTTGCGCCATTCGTTTTCTTTTTTAAGGCCTTTTAATCTATGTATCGTTCATCTTTGAACTCCTTTCCCAGGACTTTCCTTTGAACACCCAAAATTTTCAAATGGCCGCCATTTTGAAAGTAATGATTGTAGACGATTTTGAATTGCGTCATCTTATTCTACTCTTTGAGGGCTTTCGATCGACGTATCACAAGCCATACCTTGCTATTTGACTTTTTTTACGTGGGGGGACCCAAAGACCCCCAAATTTTGGAATCTACGTGGGGGCCTTGATTTTTCACTTTTAAGTATTATGTGGCACATCAATCGAAAGGTCTTTATCTCTTCTTTCAGATGGATTTCAGTTTTTTGAAAAATATTGAATAATGTGGTCACAGTGGCCGAATGAAAATTTCCCCCCAAAAGGGCCCATAACCCCAAAAATTGGGGATTTCTGGGAAAAGTTACTGGAGTAAAAATGTCGGCAATGAGTTGCTCTTTCAGAATATGAACTTATTTTTGTACCTTTTATAGGCTTTTTCCCGCCAAAAATGGAAAAAATTGTTTCGAACCCCCCCCCCAAAACCTCCCTGGGGGGCCTCGGGGGGCTTTGAAAATATTTTCATTGAATTCTTTGGGGTCAATTCCCTATCTGACTTTTTTGTTTCAGCTCTCTACTCCCAGCCGTTTTTGAGAAATAGTACCTACACGGGCGGTCTGGGACACCCTGTATATCATTCAAGTATTAGTCCTTAATCATCAAAGCTTCTGGGCTGCGGTCATGCCCATTACGCCGTCGATAATCCTGCATTCGGAAAGATAACTATTATTGCACCTAGGATGTTATTGCATACCCTCTGATTTTAAGGCGTTTCCTATCCGATGCGGAGTTTGGCGTAGAATTGGTGTATACAGGGTGTTAATTAAAATAGGTTCCACTCAAGTTATCTCGAAAACGGTTGCGAATTTAGAAAATCGCTCAAACACGTGTTCAATGATTTCGAGGGGGACACCTTTTAAGGGGGTCGCCAATTTTAGGGCCCCCTCCGGGGGGCCCCTGGGGGGGGGGGACCACCCCCCCTAAATCCAATACTTCAAATGGGGGCCCCCATTTTTTATTCGATAATTGAAAAATGGACAAAATTCTAAGACTTTCAGCACAAACCGGAAGTCAATATCGTTTTTAGTTTTCGATATATCGAAGTTCAAAGTTCGATATGGACCCATTTTCAAAAATTCACAACTTCCTTTTAAATTATCCAAATTTAAAAAACTTTAGGTTCAAAATGTTCTACAGAGCAAGTACTTTTCAGAAAAAAATACAAACTTTCTGGAAAATTTACCAAAAGGGGGTTTCTGAGCCCCTAAATTTTTTTGAAAATGTCGAACTTTTCAGAGGCTGTAGAAAAAAAACTACTTCAAATTTCAAAAAACGCTGAAACATGGGTTCGCTTATTTTAAGGGGTACATCTTTTCAGGGGGTCAAAAATTCTTAGGCCCCCAGGGGGGGGCGGGAGCAGGGGTCACGGCCCCCCAAATTTGACAATTTTAAATGACGATGTCATAAAAACCTATTGTGTGATACATCATTTGAAAGCACGTCTTAAGCCAAACATTTTGGCGCAAATTGGAAGTCGATATCGTTTTTCGTTCTCGAGATATCGAAGGTCAAAGTTCGATGTTGATCAAATGTCAATAATTCGCTCGAATAATTTCGATCTCGAGATCGAAAAACGATATCGACTTCCGGTTTGCGCCAAAATGCTCGGCTTATAAAATAAGCGAACCCATGTTTCAGCGTTTTTTGAAATTTGAAGTAGTTTTTTTCTACAGCCTCTGAAAAGTTCGAAATTTTCAAAAAAATTTAGGGGCTCAGAAACCCCCTTTTGGTAAATTTTCCAGAAAGTTTGTATTTTTTTCTGAAAAGTACTTGCTCTGTAGAAAATTTTGAACCTAAAGTTTTTTAAATTTGGATAATTTAAAAGGAAGTTGTGAAGTTTTGAAAATGGGTCCATATCGAACTTTGAACTTCGATTTATCGAAAACTAAAAACGATATTGACTTCCGGTTTGTGCTGAAAGTCTTAGAATTTTGTCCTCTTTTTAATTATCGAATAAAAAATGGGGGCCCCCATTTGAAGTATTGGATTTAGGGGGTGGTGCCCCCCCTAGGGGCCCCCCGGAGGGGGCCCTAAAATTGGCGACCCCCTTAAAAGGTGTCCCCCTCGAAATCATTGAACACGTGTTTGAGCGATTTTCTAAATTCGCAACCGTTTTCGAGATAACTTGAGTGGAACCTATTTTAATTAACACCCTGTATTTGCAGTCGATCCTCTGTGCGCCTGCATCAAAATACATGAAAATAAATTAATAAAATTACACCTTGAACCTAACCTAAACATAATCCGTTTGGTCACGCACTTACGCAGGTTACCCCTTAGATTACCAACTGCCGCTGTAGATAAATGTATAGCTCGTTGCTTAGACCTATATAGATTTTTAAACATTCCTCAAGGAAATAAGCCAACGCTCGAATTCATTTTCATTAACTTTCACTGTGTAGTATGAGAAAAAAGGTTGGCAAATTCCAAAGAGTATCGGTCTAGATGCACTTTTACGTTTAAAACGGTCTTTAGCAGGATTTTGGTTTCGCTGCAAATCACGCGTCATGGCTGATTTTTTTGTACTCACTTAGTATTTTCCTTCTCTTTCGAACTCTTTCAAAAGCGGAGCAATCGCTCTATTCTATGGATTCAGATTATTTGGATGCCCTTTTTTTTTTTATATATATAAAACTATGATGCAGAAAAACCGAAGAGGGGAATCCTTCAAATCTTGCCTCTCGCTTCAAAAGAGACGAGCGTCCGGTGATGGTGTTGGTCATCCCTTTCCAAGAAAAGTGATCTGCTCCAAGCCACGACTTGACCCAGTTCAGAGCTACGCCAAAAGGTCTGAGAGGGGTCTCGCCTTCTCTTGCAATCTCTACCCACATCTTTAGGGAAGATGGAATCTTTTTAATCTCTCTCTTCACCAGATAGCGGACCCAGGAATTTTTTTGTCTCTCTCTCTCTCTCTCTCTCTCTCTCTCTCTCTCTCTCTCTCTCTCTCTCTCTCTCTCTCTCTCTCTCTCTCTCTCTCTCTCTCTTTGTCTATTCGAATGAACGCATGGTAGAAAAATATAAAGATTGGAGCACAAAGAAAGTATGTTTGCTCTCTCCTCTTTTCTTTTCTAACACTTGTGTTCCAGAAGAGCAGGGGAGAGAGAGAGAGAGGGAGGGAGAGAGAGAGAGAGAGAGAGAGACAGAGAGAGAGAGAGAGAGAGAGAGAGAGAGAGAGGAGAGACGGAGATAGATTGAGAGAGTGAGAGTGATACAGAGATAGAGTAAGATTGGTGTATCTACCGATGTCACTCTTGTACGCTCTGACCTTTTTTCCCCTCTCAAAACAAAACAGGCGTGCGTAGAAAGCACGTCGCTGAATGAAACAAAACCTCATATGCGAAACCCACGACTTTTCATGGAACCAAAAAATCAAAACAAAATCATTGTAAAAGAAGAAAAAAAGAGAGTATTTAATCGCAGTATAGTAAGTTTTTTTTTTTTTTTCAATATTCTCATCTATATCCAAGAAGGCAGCTGATATAATTTAGATTGTAGATCAGCACACCTACTTTTCCTGAACTTTCCAGAAGGGCACATCAGGACTTATCTAAGGGAGCATCCATTGAACCTTTGTAGCTTACAATTGTGAATTTTGTCGACTTTGTCCAACAATAATTTTATACGAGTGTGTCATATCGTGCCAGGGTCGTATAAATGTACTTTGAAAGCAACGAGTAATTTTACATCGCAATTCGGCCGTCGTTTGCAGCTTTCGATTTGCTCAGCTTTTCTCGTAAAACTATTTTTATTAGTTGATAACTCTCTCTCCCATAATTTTGTTCGACGACCCCCTTTCTCGCGTTCATTTGTCGAATTTTAGTGCTTACGCGTCTTGACGAATTACAGCGTTCAATTGTTGAATCAAAGCACTATACGCAAAAGCGGATTTAAGAATTCGAACTTCTGTCCCTCCCCCCCTCTCTCTCTCTCTCTCTCTCTCTCTCTCTCTCTCTCTCTCTCTCTCTCTCTCTCTCTCTCTCTCTCTCTCTCTGTCTCTTTCTCCATCATTCTTACCCTCACATCGTATGCATTGTTAAAAGGAAACACTTTTGTCCACGGCAAACTAATAAAGTTTAATTAAAGATTATTAACCCTAGCCTGCCAAACGTGGGTCGTTTAGACCCGACGCTTCCTAAAAATCTGTGCTTTTTTTCTGTTGACCCAGAAACTTGTGATTTACAAATAGCTCTTTTGAGAAACCCAATTCGCGCGTTATTAAAAAAAAAAAAAAAAAAAAAAAAAAAAAAAAAAAAAAAAAAGCCACAGGAAATTTTTTCACTAATGGGTCTTTTAGACCCTGTTTTTTTTTTCCTTTTCCCTGTTTAGGCCCTACAGCTCAGACTTTTCAAATAGCAACCCCTGTTTTTCGACCCATCATCAAAAAGGGCTTATCGTTTTTCAATTTCGAGGTATCGAGGGTAGAAGTCGATTTTCAAAAAATCATTTCTCCGTCTTCAAAAAACCATTATTTATATTCGAAAAGTCAAAATTTAAAAATCTGCTAGTCTACAGTACTAAAAAAAACGAGCTATTTTCATAAAAAAATAGGACTGTGACACAAATTTTGTCAAAATTTAGTCTAAGGCCCCCCTCTGATTTGTTTAACTTTTTCACCCCTCCGTGCATCAAGGGGGTTATCACAAAAATTCCAGTGGATGACCCCTTTCATATGATTTATGGATCGAAAAGCATAATAAGCTAATGATTTTGGCGAAACTCAGAGGTTAATATCTTTTTTCGCATTCGAGATATCGAATATCAAAGGTCGATCTACGAACGACAAAAACTGACGAAAAACGGTATCAGCCTCCAATTTCGTCTAGGATGGGATGGGACTAAAGATGGTGGGTTACTTTGCACTATCAAAGCAATTATACCCTGATTCACAATAAAAAAAAAATATATATATATATATATATATATATATATATATATATATATATATATATATATATATATATATATATATATATATATATATATATATATATATATATATATATTAAAAACATGATCATAAATGCAGGAAACACATGTATTTTGAATGTGGGTCTAAAAGACCCGGTATTGGCAAGCTCGTAAAAAAATTTGTCTAGCAGACTAGGGTTAGAATTAAATCAGCTTTAAGATGGATTGTATTTTATGCAAGTAGATGAGTGGAAAGATTTGAAGAATGGAAATAAATTAGACGAATAACTTCCGTCACCTTAAAAATATTGATTTATAACGTTTATGCAAGAAATTATGTACAAATGTTGAAAGAAAACAATTTTTCGATTCTTCACGGAACAGTTAAAATTATATAACCTTTTTACAAGGTTTAACTTTATAATGACTTTTAATGCTACGAGAGCTGTATTGACATAAGGAAAAAGCGCTTCTAAGACGGAGCAAATAAGTGCAGATATTTTAGCAGGGCATGTAATTTAATCAATATTTCCTTATTTTTCCTTTAACCTCTAGAAAAGTAAATATTACAATATATTCTGAGAATTCGTTACTTTACCTTTCGGTCTAGCGTCAACGCTGCCAATAATTTTGTTACAAATTATGATTTTGTATAAAAACGGCCAATCAAAATGTAAATCAGAAAATGTAATGTAAATGGGCAAATCAGAATGTAAAGTTTTTATCAATTGATCATTTACAAACTTCCAAGACCGATTTCAATCACCAAAAACACTTCTGGTAAGTAATGGAAACCTAGAGATGCCACTAGAAAATTTTAAGTTAAACACGTGGATCCTCAGCGATTAGTCCCATATTCTGCCACCACAAAAATATGCATTCCTTAAATGGAAAACAAAAATATTGATTAAGGGAAATAAATGGAAAAAAGGGCTTGTGCTGAAAAAGGGTGGTGCCTTGGAAGCAATCTAAGTATTACAAACATTGTGCAGGTATGTACATTGTACAATGCAGTATATTTTAGCAGGGCATGGGATTTAGCCAATATTTCCTTATTCTTCCTGTAACCTCTAGAAAAGTAAATACTACAATTTAAGAATATTGTCAACAAATTCTTAGAATTCGTTGCCTACTTTACCCCCACGCGCGGTCTTGCGTCAACAACGCTGCCAATCAATTTATAACTGCGACGTATCTTGAGGCATGAGTTCTGTGTCATCATAAGTCAGGAAAGGATTGATGTAGTCAGTGTAGAATCATCCGTCAGACATAGCGTGGTTTAATCAAGAGTTTCACTGGTAATAGTAACCCCTTGTACAAATAGAGCAACAGCTGAAGGGCAATGATCTCAAGTCTTATTATTTTATCACAATCACTAGCCCTAGGATAGTGGTAGTAAAGATACTGTAATCATAAAGAATACATTATAGAATTTGTTTGTTAAGAATGACCTCAAAACTATAATAAGTGCGGATAGACACTCAAAAGCAAGAATATAGGATGGACCATAATATGCTGAAAAAGTTTGTACCAGAGTTGCAGCTTCGAATATCTTCTAAATTTTAAAAGGGCCTGATTCTCGCTTTGAATTGGACATGCTTGCGCGTAAAAAATTAGAAACAGGTTTTGTTCTTCTAATTTATTTGATCGTTCAGTGCTGTGGCGCAGCCAGCTCAAGACGCATTGAGAATGAACTCGCATTTGTCCTTGAGATTTGTCATGAAACCCTCAGAATCTCTGATTCGCCATTTTTCCATATTTTTGATCGGATCTCCGAATTTCCTTTGGTCCCTTTGATCACATCTCTTCATAGAAGTATGATTCCAACCGTGTCAATACGCCACGTCAGCAATTTGGAAAGAGTTGTGACTCAGGATCGAGCGAAAAATATATTGTTTTTCCTGGACGACTGTCGTGAAATATTGAGCCTAATTTGGGATTTTGCTGAACATGAAGGAATTGGTGCTGGAGATTCACCCATAAAAAATGGATCTATGGGTCTCACATCTCGTTTGACCGAGCCTTTGCCACATCCTTGCATTCAACACGAATCGGAATGGCGATCACGGCTGTTTCCGGCTCAAATTCATCGTCCCAATAATTGTGATGTCAATTTAACATTGACCCACTGCGAGTTGGAATGGAAAACAAAACTATCCATAGAATTATTTGACGGAACTCGTCGCTTAGCTCGAAATCGCATTTTTAATAGCGAAAGTAATTTGATTTTTTTTATTCGGAAAAATAGAGAGGAGTCGATAACTTTGGACTCGAACTCTTCGGAAAAAGCACGTCTGTTAAGTTGTGCAAAAGAAAACGTTCCACGTGATTTCCCAGAATGCAATTTACTTCTAATTTTCAAATTCATTTGGCGGACGTTTCAAGGTTATCGAACCATGATTTGTCAGAATGAAAATTGTTGTTTTAGGTACGACCCTTTTTTTGAGAAAATCATCAGGTATCCAGGTGAGAATAAGAGGTTTTTTGATTTTTCATGGTCAACATTTAACGGTAAATCTGTTTTTATGGCTAGTAAGAATAAGATTGCCTCGGAAATTCTTCCAGCTTTCCCCATGGAAGCATTTAATTACGTAGGGCTTGCCGTGATGCGCGCCACTATTACTGATTTCGTATCATCCCGCACAGGTGTTTATTACAACTTTAATGATTTTGACATCAAAAGAGACAACAAATCAGAAGATTGCTCTTCTGGCTTAATGCAAGACACAGATTTATTCTATGTCGAAAATGGAGCAAGGGTTGATGATCCCTCTTCTTATGATTTTTCGCCTGGATTGGAAACAAGTGCCCTCTGTTTTATTGCTCCTCGAAAAGGGTTCATTCCGCAATATTTGGTCATCTTCGTCAGTTTTTCCACTGAAATATGGACTGCTATTTGGTTCACGAGTTGCGTCTGTCTTGTCCTATTGTATTTTATCAGATATTTTGCCGTACATTTTTTGCATTTCTTCCTGACAGAAAACGAACGGATGTGTCACGAGAGACTGTCGCCTCTCTGGAGCCTTTTTTGTTACTTCTTGATCGTTGGCCACGGAAGATTACTCCTCGATAGATTGTACAGCGGAAAACTTTTGTTTTTCACCCTCGTTTTCCCGTTCATGATCCTTGGAGTCCTGCTTCAAAGCCAAATGGTCACATTGATAAGTCACCGGGTGAGGTACGCTGACATTGAAACCATCGAGGAGCTGGGAAAGTCCGACCTTCAAATACAGTCGCCAAACTTGTGGGCGGATCGAACGTTGCTCAGCAACTCCGAGAGATACAAATCGGTGCTTGAAAAGGTGACGGATAGTCTCAAGAGTTTACACAGTTTTTTGGAGTTAAATGGTCTCGTAATTAGAAATAGAAGCTCAGTCAAGTCTAGTCTAATGGATCGATTATATTACACTGGTGGCAATGATTCAAAGTATGCGGAATCTTCGAGATTGCAAGTAGAGTACATAAATCATGCTATGAAAAACGACGTTTTCCTGACATTTCATACAATCCAGTTATTTAAAAGTATGAAGAGCACGGCACTACTTTTCGACAGAGGAGAAGAATTCAAGTATATTGACGAGTGTATCATGAGCTATCCACTAATACTAGCATTCCCAAAATATTCTCTCTATACGAAGTATTTGAATTACGATTTTCTTCATAGATTTGAGAGTGGAATAATTCAAAGATCGTTCATACAGCCCTACTTTAGGGGGCAGACAGTCGATCTTGATGATTCATTCAGCAATGATCCTAATCGTACGAGAGCTTACACTACGCTAGATTTAAGTCAAGCGTTTTTATGTCTGGTTTGTGGACTTGTGTCCAGTTGTTTTATGTTATCGGTCGAACTGTTGAGCTTTGAATTCTCCACAAAGAAAATTCTCAATGGCCCAAGGATTTTTATAAAAAAAATTCAACCCAAGAAAATTGTGGGAACTAAAGTCGCTTTGACCGCTACTCTAAGGCCGCTTCGTTGTTAAAGTTTACTTTGAATCACGTGCCCTGATTGGAATAAGGGCTGCAAAAACCCGGGACCCTTTTTGAATACTATCGTTGAGCTATTACAATAACGGACTGTAAATACAATGAATTCTTGAAATTTTACACCTCATGATAAGAGTCAAAAAAGGTGGAATGACCTTTCAGAATGACTTCTTGACCCCTCAATTCCTCAAAAGCAGTGTAATTTTAAAACAATGTATCATGAAATTCAATTTTCTTTTTTAACTTTGCTGAAAGAAACGCTTTCGACTGACATATCCATTCATTTGGTTTCAATACACTGCATTCACTATGACATCTACCCGCGTCAGCAATAAGCGATTCTACCGTACTTTGTATACTCAGTTTTTTTGTGCTATACCGTAGGTTATATTATTCGTAATTTTATCACCTATTGCACTTGTTTTTAGTTCATCTCTCTTCCCACCTTGCTCTTGGTTTTTTTTCTATTTTTGCTTCTGCTGTTTTTTTTTTTTTGTTTTTTTGTTTTTTTTTGCTTTAGCTTTTTACTTATTTTTATTTGTTTAACGTATAATGTTTGACAAATTCTTATTTTTACTGGTTTCCATTGCTTTTTATTACGTTCATTGTTTTATCTTTCACTTGCGTACAACTTTCCACTTCGTAACTTGCCGTTGATGACATAAAAATCGGAAGACCTTTGACGTTTATGTAAGTTCTGATTTAATTATACCAAGAGTGGCTACTATTATGACTTATTGCTTTCATTGTTTTTAACTTTCACTTGCGTATTTTTTCCCACTTTACAACTTGCCTCTGATGGTGACCATAATGATCTAAAGCCCTTTGGAGTTTATGTTTAAGTAAGTCCTAATTTAATAATTACAAGAGTGGATATTATTATGACTTTAGTTTCATTTTATTCCTCATTTTTTCACCGTAGAATATACCTATAACCGTGG
Source organism: Trialeurodes vaporariorum (assembly GCA_011764245.1). NCBI lineage: Eukaryota > Metazoa > Arthropoda > Insecta > Hemiptera > Aleyrodidae > Trialeurodes > Trialeurodes vaporariorum. The sequence continues at coordinate 16,762,101 of VMOF01000035.1, forward strand.
TTTATGATCGTTCATGACACCGATCAACACCGATATCTCATAATTTGGTCCTAATAGTGATTATATAGTTTTGTGTTTATTCAATTGCATTCTTCCATTCATCAATGACTCGACCGGTTTATTAAAAGATTTTATTGTTCTGTTCAGTGTATGACTGTAATACACGAAAATATTCTGATATTAGAAACTATTTCTCAACTGCCGGAGTCTCGTTCTCTGGTTGAGAAAAATATTCAGATATTCTGACGAAGTAACGACGACTCCACCGATCGAGAGGAGATCTCTTATATAAAGTCTCATCAAAAATCATCAAAAACATCTTATCATGAGATTCTTAACTTGATTCAATGTTGATCTCATGATGATTCCATGATGATCGCATACTGAGCTGAAGATGCTTCTTACTGATGATCATGAGATGATAATGAGATCAACAAGGAAACAGAGATCTATTGCTGAGATTTTCTGATGGATTTTGAATAGGATTTTTTTTTACCATAGATCTGAGATCCGAGTATATTTTCGTGCATTACTTTATTCACTTAACTGAACCGAGCAATATTCTGGGGGAACGAAGCCGTAAGTGAATAAAAAGAATGTCATTAAACATACAAAAAATGGCAGCTATGATAATAATTATTGGGTATTTATGTATGGTTAAAAATGATGACAGAAAAATCAGATCGACGTCTTTGTTTTACTGAAATGGACCACGAGCTATGCTTCAAAGAACTGCTGATTACAACTTATTAGTTGATAACTCTCTCTCCCATAACTTTATTCGCCTATCCCTTTCTCGCGTTCATTTGTCGAATTTTAGTGCTTACGCGTCTCGACGAATTACAGCGTTCAATTGTTGAATGAAAACACTATACGCAAAAGCGGATTGAAGAATTCGAACTTCCGCCCCCCTTCTCACTCTCTTCCTCTCCCTCTCACCCTCTCTCACTTTCTCTCTCTCTCTCTCTCTCTCTCTCTCTCTCTCTCTCTCTCTCTCTCTCTCTCTTCTCTCTCTTCTTCTCTCCTCTCTCCTCTCTCTCTCTCTCTCTCTCTCTCTCTCTCTCTCTCTCTCTCTCTGTCTCTCTCTCTAATTCTCTCTCTCTCTCTCTCTCTCTCTCTCTTTCTTTATCTTTGTCCATCATTTTTACCCTCACATCGTATGCACTGTTAAAAGGAAACGCTTTTGTCTACGGCAGATTACTAAAGTTTCATTAAAGATTATTGACCCTAGCCTGCGAAACATGGGTCGTTTAGACCCGAGGCCTCCTAGAAAACCTGTTTTTTCCTGTTGACCCAGAAACTTTTGCTTTACAAATAGCTCTACAAATATTTTGAGATACCAAATTTTTGCGTTTTCAAAAAAAAAATACGAGTTACAGGAAATCTTTTCAATGCCGAGGCTTTTAGACCCGTCCCCTGTCTCCCATGTTTAGGCCCTACAGCTCAAACATATCAAATAGCAACCCCTGTTTTGCGACACATCATCAAAAAAGCATATCTTTTTTCCGTTTCGAAATATCGAGGGTAGAAATCGATTTTCAAAAAATCATTCCTCCATAAAAATCGATATCGATATATTATTCATATTCGAAAAGTCGGAATTTAAAAATCTGCTAGTCTACAGTACTCAAAAAACGAGCTATTTTCATAAAACATAGGGCTCTGGCTTGAATTTGGTCAAAATTCAGTTTAAGTGGAGTCGGACGGCCTATCTCAACCCATGTTAAACCATCAATGTTAAGGAACATTTTCTCCAAAACTATTCAACCAATTTTCAAAAACTTTGGCCTGTTGATTCGTATTATTGTCCTGCACACTTTAACACGAGGTTTTTTAAAAAAAATTGAATTTTGAAAACGTTATGATTTTTTAAAATTTAGTTCCAAAAATTAATTATTTTTGGGCACTTGGAGGTTCATAAAAGTTGAGCCAAACAGAATTTTGGAAAATGCTTGTGTTAAATTGTGCAAGACGTAGAGACAAATCAAACAAGCCAAAGTTTTTCAAAATCGGTCAAGTAGGTTCTGAGAAAATGTACCTTGTGTGTGAAAAAACACAAACTCGGGGGAAACACAATTTAAAAATTCCGGAAAAAACACTTTAAATGCAAAATGCACTTAACACTGTTTATCTTTTTTTATTGAAATTATTCTTACAGAATAGACTACTCATCAAAAATAAGTGAACTTGGTTTTAAATTAAAGCTGATGATATATGGAACAACTTTAGCTGAAAAAACGAATTTTTAAAATTTTGACCGAAATCCTTGTCCGACTCCCCTTAAGGCCCCCCTCCAAATTGTTTAACCTTTTCGACCCCCCCCCCCCCCTCTCCGTGCCACAACAGGGTTATCACAAAGATTTCGGTGGATGACCCCTTTCAAATGATTTATCGATCGACAAGGACATAGTAAACTGATCATTTTGGCTGAACTCAGAGCAGGTTAATACCGTTTTTCGCATTCAAGATATCAAATATCAAAGGTCGATGTACAAACGACAAGAACTGACGAAAAACGATATCAGCCTCCAATTTCGTCTAGGATGGGATGGGACTAAAGATGATGGGTTACTTTGCATTATCAAAGCAATTATACCCTGATTTACAATAATAAAAAAAAAAGATTAAAACATGATCATAAATGCAGTAAACACATGTATTTTGAATGTGGGTCTAAAACACCCGGTATTGTCAAGCTCGTAAAAAAAATTGTCTGGCAGACTAGGGTTAGAATTAAATCAGCTCTAAGATGGATTGTATTTGAGGCAAGTAGGTGAGTGGAAAGATTTGATGAATGGAAATAAATTGGACGAATGACTTCTCCGACATTAAAAATATTGATTTATAACGTTTATGTAAGAAATTATGTAGACATGTTGAAAAAAAAATTGTTTTTCGAAGCTACACGTAACAGTTAAAATTATTTAATCACTTCACAACTTTTGAAGACTTTTAATGTTACGAGAGCTATATTGACATAAGGAAAAATATAAGTAGTATAAGTGCCGATATTTTAGCGTGGCATGAAATTCAGTCAATATTTCCTTATTCTTTTTTTAACCCCCAGAAAAGTAAATATTAAAAATTAAGAATACTGTCAACATATTCTTAGAATTCGTTACTTTACCTCTCGGTCTTGCGTCAACGCTGCGAATCAATTTATAACTGCGGAGTACCTTGAAGCATAAGTTCTGTGTCATCATAAGTCAGGAAGTGAAAGATGTAGTCAGTGTTAAATGATCCGTGAGACGTAGCCTGGTTTGTTCAAGAGTTTCACTGGTTAAAGTAATCCCTTGTACAAATAGAGCTACCGCTGAAGGCAAAGATCTCAAGACTTATTATTTTATCGCAATCACTAGCCCTAGGATAGTGGTAGCAAAGTTACTGTAATCATAAAGAATAAATTATAGATTCGTTTGTCAAGAATGACTTCAAAACTATACTGCGGATTGCCACTTAAAATCAAAAATATGAGGTGAACCATGATATGGTGAAAAAGTGTAAACCAGAATTGCAGCTTCAAATATCTTCTAAAGGACACCGCGCTTTGCTTATGGGAACTGGCTCCCAGTCAAATTTTTTTAAATTGAAATATGTGTCGTAAAAGTGTCTCCTGAGAAAAAGCTCTCACGGGCGGAAAAAAAAATAATGACAGGATTTCGAGATATTCGCGTCTAAAGTTGGGGACTATTTGCCCTCCGCCTCGTATTCTCGTACGTAGCAGGCCGCTTAACTACTACGCCAACTGGAAACCTTCTCGGTCGAATCGCCCGACTCAGCGCGCATTGATATTTGCAGTCCCTCCCAACTGCTTATTTGTTTACCGCAGACCCACTGCTCTGCCTTGACCACTCCCTCAACTGATTACTTACCTACATCAACATTTTCTTTTTCTCTGCGAACTATCTGCTCTCTCCCTCTTTCTCCCTCTCTCTCCCTCATTGTAAATGTAGTTCCGATTAATAATAGTTCATTGTTGTTTCTCTCGCAATATTTGACACCTAGTTTTTGCGTCTTTTTTTTTTTTGTTTATTTGTTTATTTCTCTTTTATTATTCATGGATTTATTTATTTTGATTGAGGGGGAAGGGGTCGTTATCACACGACGTAGTGGTTCATGAGCATTATACTATCGTTCTACTTCCAAAGCGATGTTTCAAGCGATGTGATACAAGTTTTCTAAAGAGTCGTCAAAAAAGAAAAAATGAAAAGAAATAAACAAAAACAAACCTCTCCCCCCCCCCTAAAAAAATCAAACCAAAGAAACGTGATTTTTGAAAAGTGTATAGAGCCGTACTGAAGTTTAATAGGAAAGGGGGGTCGGAGAGAGAGAAAAAAAAAAGTGTGCCACACGAACGCGGACAATCGTGTATCTTGGTGTATCGATGGCTCCTCCATAAAAATCTACCAAAAAGAATCGATCCGATGACGACAGTGACAGCGGCGGATCGTGAACAATCAACTGAATTTTCCATCCCATTTGAACCAAAGGAAATGTATCGATTATTCGGAAGCCCAAATGAACAGTCTGAAGATCGACTCTCTCTTGTAGGTTTAAATAGAGGAGATATCGAAACAAACATCCCTTTGGAAGTAGAACGATAGTATAATGCTCATGAACCACTACGTCGTGTGCTAACGACCCCTTCCCCCTCAATCAAAATAAATAAATCCATGAATAATAAAGAGAAATAAACAAATAAACAAAAAAAAAAGGACGCAAAAACTAGGTGTCAAATATTGCGAGAGAAACAACAATGAACTTATTAATCGGAACTACATTTACAATGAGGGAGAGAGAGGGAGAGAGAGGGAGAGAGCAGATAGTTCGCAGAGAAAAAGAAAATGTTGATGTAGGTAAGTAATCAGTTGAGGGAGTGATCAAGGCAGAGCAGTGGGTGTGCGGTAAACAAATAAGCAGTTGGGAGGGACTGCAAATATCAATGCGCGCTGAGTCGGGCGATTCGACCGAGAAGGTTTCCAGTTGGCGTAGTGGTTAAGCGGCCTGCTACGTACGAGAATACAAGGCGGAGGGCAAATAGTCCCCAACTTTAGACGCGAATATCTCGAAATCCTGTCATTATTTTTTTTTCCGCCCGTGAGAGATTTTTCTCAGGAGACACTTTTACGACACATATTTCAATTTAAAAAAATTTGACTGGGAGCCAGTTCCCATAAGCAAAGCGCGGTGTCCTTTTAAAAGTGCCTGATTCTCACTTTGAATTGAACATGCTTGCGCGTAAAAAATTGGAAACAGGTTTTGTTCTCTTAATTTATTTGATCGTTCAGTGCTGTGTCGCAGCCAGCTCAAGACACATTGAGAGTGAACTCGCATTTGTCCTTGAGATTTGTCATGAAACCCTCAGAATCTCTGATTCGCCATTTTTCCATATTTTTGATCGGAACTCCGAATTTCCGTTGGTCCCTTTGATCACATCTCTTCATAAAAGTATGATTCCAACCGTGTCAATACGCCACGTCAGCAATTTGGAAAGAGTTGTGACTCAGGATCGAGCGAAAAATATATTGTTTTTCCTGGACGACTGTCGTGAAATATTGAGCTTAATTTGGGATTTTGCTGAACATGAAGGAATTAGTGCTGGAGATTCACCTGTAAAAAATGGATCTATGGGTCTCACATCTCGTTTGACCGAGCCTTTGCCACATCCTTGCATTCAACACGAATCGGAATGGCGATCACGGCTGTTTCCGGCTCAAATTCATCGTCCCAATAATTGTGATGTCAATTTAACATTGACCCACTGCGAGTTGGAATGGAAAAAGAAACTATCCATAAAATTATTTGACGGAACTCGTCGCTTAGCTCGAAATCGCATTTTTAACAGCGAAAGTAATTTGATTTTTTTTATACGGAAAAATATAGAGGAGTCGATAACTTTGGACTCGAACTCTTCGGAAAAAGCACGTCTGCTAAGTTGTGCAAAAGTTCCACGTGATTTCCCAGAATGCAATTTACTTCTAATTTTCAAATTCATTTGGCGAACGTTTCAAGGTTATCGAACCATGATTTGTCAGAATGAAAATTGTTGTTTTAGGTACGACCCTTTTTTTGAGAAAATCATCAGGTATCCAGGTGAGAATAAGAGGTTTTTTGATTTTTCATGGTCAACATTTAACGGTAAATCTGTTTTTGTGGCTAGTAAGAATAAGATTGGTTCGGAAATTCTTCCAGCTTTCCCCATGGAAGTATTTAATTTCGGAGGGCTTGCCGTGATGCGCGCCACTATTATTGATTTCATATTATCCCGCACAGGTGTTTATTACAACGAATTTGACATCAAAAGAGATAAGAAATCAGAAGATTGCTCTTCTCGCTTAATGCAAGACACAGATTTATTCTATGTCGAAAATGGAGCAAGGGTTGATGATCCCTCTTCTTATGATTTTTCGCCTGGATTGGAAACAAGTGCCCTCTGTTTTATTGCTCCTCGAAAAGGGTTCATTCCGCAATATTTGGTCATCTTCGTCAGTTTTTCCACTGAAATATGGACTGCTATTTGGTTCACGAGTTGCGTCTGTCTTGTCCTATTGTATTTTATCAGATATTTTGCCGTACATTTTTTACAATTCTTCCTGACAGAAAACGAACGGATGTGTCACGAGAGACTGACGCCTCTCTGGAGCCTTTTTTGTGACTTCTTGAGCGTTGGCCACGGAAGATTACTCCTCGATAGATTGTACAGCGGAAAACTTTTGTTTTTCACCCTCGTTTTCCCGTTCATGATCCTTGGAGTCCTGCTTCAAAGCCAAATGGTCACATTGATAAGTCACCGGGTGAGGTACGCTGACATTGAAACCATCGAGGAGCTGGGAAAGTCCGACCTTCAAATACAGTCGCCAAACTTGTGGGCGGATCGAGCGTTGCTCAGCAACTCCGAGAGATACAAATCGGTGCTTGAAAAGGTGACGGATAGTCTCAAGAGTTTACACAGTTTTTTGGAGTTAAATGGTCTCGCAATTAGAAATAGAAGCTCAGTCGAGTCTAGTCTAATGAATCGATTAGTTTACACTGGTGGCAATGATTCAAAGTATGCGGAATCTTCGAGATTGCAAGTAGAGTACATAAATCAGGCTATGAAAAACGACGTTTTCCTGACATTTCATACCGTCCAGTTATTTAAAAGTATGAAGAGCACGGCACTACTTTTCGACAGAGGAGAAGAATTCAAGTATATTGACGAGTGTATCATGAGCTATCCACTAATGCTAGCATTCCCAAAATATTCTCTTTATACGAAGTATTTGAATTTCAAATTTCTTCATATATTTGAGAGTGGAACCTTACAAAAGTCGTTAATACAGCCCTTCTTTTTGGGTCTGATATACGAGATTGATCATTCATTCAAGGATGATCTTAATCATGCGAAAGCTTACACTACGCTAGATCTAAGTCAAGCATTTTTATGTTTGGCTTGTGGACTTGTGTTCAGTTGTTTTGTGTTATCGTTCGAACTGTTGCGCTTTGAATTCTCCACAAAGAAAATTCTCAATGACACAAGGGTTTTTATAAAAAAAAATTCAACCCAGGAAAGTTCTGGGAACTAAAATCGCTTCGACCGCTACTATAAGACCGCTTCGTCGTAAAAGTTTACGTCGGAATAGGGGCTGCAAAAACCCGTGATTTTTTTGAATAGATTGGTTGGGCTAATCCAATAACGGACCGTAAATATAATGAATCCTTGAAATTTTACACCTTTTGATAAGGATCAAAAAAGGTGGAATGACTTTTTAGAATGACTTATTGACGCCTTAATTCCTCAAAAGGAGCGTAATTTTAAAATAATGTATCATGAAATTCAGTTTTTTTTTTCAACTTTGCTGAACGAAACGCTTTCGACAGACGTCAGACATATTCATTCGTTTGGTTTCAATATGCTGCATTTACTGTGACATCTATTCGCGTCAGCAATAAGCGCTTTTACCGTAGTTTGTATAATTAGCTTTATACAGGGTGTCCGAGAAATGAGTTCACACTTTTGCTGTGAGCGCCTGGTTGATTGTAAAAATCTGAAAAATTCAGGAATGATCTATTACCCCTAAGCGACTTCAGAGAAAATGTCGGGGGGCTCCCACCTCCCCTTGAGGGGGGGCGTAGGCCCCAAAATGTACCCCGTGTTGCCAATATCTCGCATATTTCAAATGGCAGGGGGTATTTTTTATTCCATCATTCAAAAGGGCTCAAAAAACTGAGCAATTTCGTTTTTTCAGATTTTCGGTAGTCCCTCTCAAAACAAAATGGCGGCCAAATAGCTACCCCATACTTTAGAGGCCCATAACTTCGGTTTGAATCAATATTTTTTCAAAAACTAAAAATTTTCTGAATCCTCAGAACGTCTTCTTTCCAATGATGTGCCGCACTTTATCATTTGGTGGAAAAAAATGGGGCGCGGTGCCCCCCCCCCCCCCACAAATTTGTGAGTTTGGGGGGCTGTAGCTCAAAAAAGTCAAATGTAAAGGGGGGTCGTGTTGTACATCAATCGAAAGGTCTTAAAAAAAGAAAGAATTTGGCGCAAACCCGAAGTCGCTACGATGCGTCTATTCAAAATGGCGGTCATTTAACGATTTGGGGGTGGGGGACTGTCCCCCCCAAATAAAATCCCTCCATCGAGTGATACACCAATCGAAAGGTCTTGGAAAGAGAAAGAGAATGGCGCAAACCGGACGTCAATACGATGCTTGTATCAAAAATGGCGGCCGGTCAAAGTTTTTTGGCTATAGCCCTGCAGGGTCAAAGGCCAAAAAACTTTGACCGGCCGCCATTTTTGATACAAGCATCGTATTGACGTCCGGTTTGCGCCATTCTCTTTCTCTTTCCAAGACCTTTCGATTGGTGTATCACTCGATGGAGGGATTTTATTTGGGGGGGACAGTCCCCCACCCCCAAATCGTTAAATGACCGCCATTTTGAATAGACGCATCGTAGCGACTTCGGGTTTGCGCCAAATTCTTTCTTTTTTTAAGACCTTTCGATTGATGTACAACACGACCCCCCTTTACATTTGACTTTTTTGAGCTACAGCCCCCCAAACTCACAAATTTGTGGGGGGGGGGGGCACCGCGCCCCATTTTTTTCCACCAAATGATAAAGTGCGGCACATCATTGGAAAGAAGACGTTCTGAGGATTCAGAAAATTTTTAGTTTTTGAAAAAATATTGATTCAAACCGAAGTTATGGGCCTCTAAAGTATGGGGTAGCTATTTGGCCGCCATTTTGTTTTGAGAGGGGCTACCGAAAATCTGAAAAAACGAAATTGCTCAGTTTTTTGAGCCCTTTTGAATGATGGAATAAAAAATACCCCCTGCCATTTGAAATATGCGAGATATTGGCAACATGGGGTACATTTTGGGGCCTACGCCCCCCCTCAAGGGGAGGTGGGAGCCCCCCGACATTTTCTCTGAAGTCGCTTAGAGGTAATAGATTATTCCTGAATTTTTCAGATTTTTACAATCAACCAGGCGCTCACAGCAAAAGTGTGAACTCATTTCTCGGACACCCTGTATATTTCATCGTAGGTTTTATTATTCGTAATTTTAACACCTATTTGGAATCTTTCACTTGTTTTTAATTCGTCAATCTTTCCACCTTGCTCTTGTCTTTTCCCTTGTTCGTAACTTGTCGTTGATGATAATCATAATTATTGGAAGACCTTTGACGTTTATGTTTATGTAAGTCCTGATTTAATTATTATAAGAGTGGCTACTAGTATTACATATTGCTTTAATCATTTTGAACTTAATTCACTTTCGTTTTTTTTCCCACTATATAACTTAGTATTTCCTTTAGTAAGTCCTAATTTAATTATTCCAAGAGTGGCTATTATTATGACTTTAGTTTCATTTGTTTTCTCATTTCTTCACCTTAGAATTTTATCCATAACAGTGGTTTATGATCGTTCATGACTCTGATCAACACCGATATTTCATAATTTGGTCCTAATAATGATTATCGTTTTGTGTTTATTCAATTGCATTATTCCGTCCATCGATGACTCAACCAGTTGACCAAAAGATTTTACTGTTCTGTACAGTGTATGACTGTAATACACGAAAATATTCTGCTACGATATTAGGAACTATTTCTCAATTGTTGAAGTCTCGTTCTCTGGTTTATAAAAATGTTCGGATATTCTGACAATGTAACGACGACTCCACCGATCGAGAGAAGATCTCTCATATAAAGTCTCATCAAAAATCATCAAAAAAATCTTATCGTGAGATTCGGAACTTGATTCAATGTTGATCTCATGATGATTTCATGAAGATTGCATACTGAGCTGAAGATGATTCTTACTGATGATCATGAGATCATCATGAGATCAACATGAAAACAGAGATCTAATGCCGAGATTTTTTGATGAATTTTGAATAGGATTTTTACCAAAGATCAGAGATCCGAGTATATTTTCGTGCATTACTTTATTCACTTAACTGAACTGAGCATTATTCTGGGGAAACGCAGCCATAAGTGAATCAAAAGAATGTCATTAAACATTCAAAAAACGGCAGCTATGATAATAATCTTGGGTATTTATGTATGATTAAAAATTTTTTTATGACAGAAAAATCAGATCGACGTTTCTGTTTTAGTGAAATAGACCACGAGCTATGCTTCAAAGAACTGAAAAATTAGATTTCAGATCCCAAGTAGGCGACCGCTGCCCGAGAAAGTGGGAGAAGGGAGGTGGGATGTCACATCATAAAAGATTGATCGGGGTCGGCGCGGTTGACTAAAAAAAAAAAAAATGAGTTTCTACACAGAACATATTTTGATAAGCGCCTCTCCAAGTCTGCATCATCATCGATAGAACATTTGAATAATCGATTTGGAGCATTCCGCCACGCTGGTTTTTTAAACTCTTCCAGCAAGCTAACGGTCGAACACCCTTGTCACGGAATCGTCACGCTGTTTGAGCGGTTGATAGATTGGAACGACCGACGCTAGACGCACAGTGGCACGAGATCGTAAAAAACGGCAAAAAATCAGAAAGAAATATTTCTCATCCATTTTATGATTTATAAACTTTTAAGACCAATAGACGGTTTTAGTGCGAAGTCAACGGTTAGCCAACAATCACAACAATGCACTCATCGGTCGCACTCGGTTGCGACTATACTCGAGTAGCGTTGCATACATAGGTAGCGTTCTAGAATTCAACCATTTACTGCATCCGTGCAAAAAAGATTACATTATCCTGTGATACTGTATATCTATGTACATTGGAAAGTGCTGCTATTCATAATCTTTTCTGCTTCGAGACAATAAAGGGATGAATTCTAGAACGGTACCATACTATCCCGCACTCACTCTTCCGTGACTTTCATGTATAGCCATCACTTTCTAGTTTCGAACTTCGTATATACAAGGCCTTGTTTCACTACAAATTACTGTCAAAATTGCATCAAAATGCCTCGGGAATTTCATCTCTGCCAAAAAATTACAGAACAATGTCTTAGTATACGATTTTAGCGATAGAAGTGAGAAAAAAATACATTCGGGGGTTTTTCGTGAGAGCAAGAGACAAAGTTTGTCTTTGTTTGGAAAGCTCACCACCGGATGACGTCATCACTATGACCGCCTAAATTAATCACCGATAATTGCGTTATCATGATCTTATGTTTTTATTTAGGCTCCTTAATAATTTTATTGATTCTCCTATTCTCCTTAGTTCTATCAATATCCATGTTCCTTCTAGAACTCTTCGCAATTTAAATCGTTTATTTGCTATCCCTCCATCATTTAATACCTGTAGGTATAGATCAGTTATTCCTAGAATCTCTGATCTTGCTAATAATTGTTCTGAGTGGATCGCATTTTTTGGCCTACCCATTTCAAAGTTTAAATTTCTTGTCAAAGAACACGTTCTTGTTTTTTAATTTTTGTATTCTTATTTAATCTTTCTTGGCTGTGCCACTTGTTAAGTTGCTAATTTCTTTGTTATTTTTGTTTTGTAATTGGGACTTGTCCCGTTGATAATTAATAAATAAATAAATAAATAAATAAATAATACTTTTTGTAAGTAATTTATACCTGGAAATCTTAATAAAAAATTTTAAATTAATAGATTAAGTCTGTTACAAATTATGATTCTGTATAAAAACGGCCAAAATCAGAATGTAATTTTTTTTATAAATTTTATTATTTATAAACTTCCAAGACCAATTTTAATCACCAAAAACACTTCTGGCAAGTAATGGAAATCTAAAGGTGCGACTAGAAAGTTTGAACTTAAGGAGATGGATCCTCAGCGATTAGTTCCATATTCTGCCACCGCAAAAAGATACATTCTTCAAATGGAAAACAAAAATAATGGTAAAGGCAAATAAATGAAAAAAAGGGCTTCGATGGTGCCTCGCAAGGAATTTAATTAGTACAAACAGTATGCTAAAATGTTACGAAAATGAGCGGGAAACTATTGAAATTCGGAAACCTCCTTATATCGGCCACTATATATCATGGCGTCTTCTGGGGGGGGGGGGGGGGGGGGTTTCCAAAATTCAATAGTGTCACGCTTGTTTCGAAACATTTTACCATAATTTTTGTACTAAAATGTTCCTTAGATTGCTTCCGAGGCGCCATGAAAGCCCTGTTTCCCATTTATTTGCGTTTACTATAATTCTTTTTCAATTCCGCGACGTGGTGGCAGAACATGGAACTAATCGCGGAGGATCCACATTGAACGGTCGGAAATCATGATTTTTTAATTATTGAATTTTGGTCATTTTTTACGATCTCACAGACCATAGTGCGATGCTATACGGCACGTTACACGCGCTGTGGTGACGATTCTATTAACCCCTTCGCAAACAAAATCGAAACAATTTCATACATCAGTTTGATTTGAACATGACCCGTTTAATTTTGCATAGGGGTGGGCCTGCCTGCCTGCCTATTGTTTCTATATACACGCTTGTGAGCACGTTCGGGCCGGGCGATGTTTCATAGTCGTTTCGCATCAATATTCGAATATGTGTCACACTGTCACATTCACTGATTGAATTTCCGCCCGGAAAAATTAATTATTATGCTGTTCGACGACAGACTGAAATGCTGAGTCAACATCCTGGTATGCACTTAGGTGACAGTTTGTCGAAATGTCCTCATTGTCATGAAACTATATCGGCATCTGGAATGAAGACCTAAAAAACACGAGGTTTGCTCGTTTTTGGGAACGTCGGTATTCGTTCTTAATGTTGGATCTGAGTTACTAGCGCACCCGAAGAATCATCAATCCCGAGTATCAACTACTGTTGCGATGTGATGGACTGAGAGGATGGGAGGGTTAAAAGGCTTGGCGAAATTTAATGAAAATGAATAAGGTACCTTAAGTCCGCCCCCTCTTGGGTGTAACTAGGCAATTATTCTGGAAGGGGTCATCGGTCCCATCCCAATAAAAAAGTTTTATTTAGTAACCGGGTTCGGTCACTTTGTTACTGTACTATCGACGAATTAAAGATTGTCGCGAGATTTTGACACATATTCAGTTATGGGTGGGAGTGTGGGACTGATCTGCTACGGCTTTCACGCCCCAACCGGACTCGCCTCTCACCTGCAAGGTATGAGGAATATGAAGAGTGGCCGAACCGGCACCTCGAAGGCGAGACTTAGCTCATGAGAATCTCTCGACAATCTTTAATTCGTCGATAGTACAATCAAATGGAAGTCCACCATTTTTGGTTTCGAATTTCGGGACCAGGTCACGAGTTTCGAAACCTATCTAGCGAGGTAGATTACAAACTCATGACCAGGTCACGAACATCTGGGACAGGAATTATTTTAATATGTGTAATATTTTATTCATCTATACTATCAACATGGTATGAAATGATGTTAGATAAGATTAAAATTACCTACAAAACATGACTGACAAATATTAGCTCCGGGTTAATCACTAGCGGATCGATAGTAAATTGTCCTTCTCTCTCTCTCTCTCTCCGGCCATTCAAATGCATGTGTTAGAAAAGGATGAAAGACGGGTTGAAAATAACGTGTCTGCTCCCGTTCTGTCCTTTTCTAACGCACGCATTCCCATGGAAGAAGAGAGAGAAAAACAGATTCTTGGATCCGTCAGTTCCGTAAATTGAAAAAGTGTGATATAAAAAAAGAGACCCGGGCTAGTTCAAATGTCATTAAACGTATTTGGAGGCTTATCGAGCTACCCTCAATCGCTATATTGACGCAGCGGGAGTAAAAACTGAGAACAGAAAGTGATTTATACATGTGATAGTAACACAGGAAGAAATGATTTAGTAAGTGGCGCGGTAATGCGGTGAGCGGGACAACACCTGAACTAATCACTTTTATCGAGTCCTTGGACCGCAATTTATCCCCCGTGAGAGCTATATATGACGCATTTTTCAATTCTCTCTCTATTGAGACGCCTCGCGGTGCAGCTGGATAGAGGTAGAGAAAAACTGAGAGAGGATAATGTATATGTTTCACGTACATAAGAGGTTTTTTAATGTGTCACCAGTCTCAAGTGAGACTTTGGGTCAATAGCTGGAGTCAATAGTTATTTTTTGAGAATTGGACTATAGTCTATCACTCCTTATGGGCCAAGCCTGAGAATACTCGTTTTCCTCATCTGGTCTATTTCATATTATTTCAGCCCTCATTCCGGATAGACACGATTTTATCGCCGAAAATACGTCCGAGATGAGGTACTATCGGGCGCCTTCAATACGTCGTATAGGCAATTCCAACTCCCCCGAGTACAAGTAGTTAACTACCTTCTTTTTATAAACGGGAGAGTGGTGTTCTTTTGAACTAACCCGGTATTTAAAGGGTTAAAAGGCTTTATATTTTTTTTTTTTTTTTTTTAAAAGGGTGAATCAAAAGGAGCGTTTTCGGAGGAACTGCTTAGTTCTTTACTCCATTTTTTTAAGCCAAATTTTAACAGAGTTGGTCCCAGATTGACGAAGAAAGCAAGCACCGAAACTCTAGCTCTAGCAAAATATCACGCTATACAGGTACACTGAAAAAACAAAATTTATGTAGAAGTGAAGCAGCTTTTTAAAAAAGCTTCGCAGAGCAAAAGTACAAGCGCTACTGGAGCAATAAGTTGTGGTTGTACTCATGGGCGGCGCGTGGGAACAAAAAGTGGGGGGGGGGCTAAAAATTAACAGTTTTTTTCTTTTTCTTTCTTCACCTTTTTCACAATACCGTTTGACGCAGGCGGGGGGGGGGGGGGGGGGTAAATAACCCTTTTTCTTCTTTTCCTCTTTTTCTTTCTTTTTCCTTTTTCCCTTTTTTCCTTTTTTTCTAGTTCAACATTTTTTTTAGCCCCTCGTTCCGAAAAAAGTGGGGGGGGGGCTATAGCCCCAATAGCCCCTTATACGTGCCGCCTATGGTTGTACTGGTTGCCAGTTTGTGCAGGTTCATTCCAAATCGTCTTTCACTAGCACTTATGGCAGTCTCTGTTCTGATTGTTCGGGTATGATATTTTTTGGAAATAACTTCAATGATCCAAAAACTATTGATTTATGATGAAAAAATGGTATTGAATCATTCAGTAGGAGGATATTCTCAATGCCGCAAAACCAGTGGAGGTTCGTTCTCAATGGCAACCATATTTTTTTGCCATTTCGACCAATGCAAAAGTATCGATTTGTCATACTGCACAGTGCACATCAGCCACTACTGATTAAAATATGTGAAGTTTTTTTTTTTTTTTCTTTTAAGTAACAAAACTTTTTCGGTGAAACCCCGTTTGAGGTCTTTTCAAATCCCCCCCCCTTAGTACCTTCGCCAAAATAGTTTGGGGTCACAAGGGTTAAACACCCCTCAGTATGACCTGTCGTGACATTCTTATCCGCTGATAAGCTCCACTGTCGCGCGATCTCTGAAACCTGTTATCAAGTGTATGTATTTCGATTCATGTATGCTCGGTCTGACAACAGCAAGCGAGGCATGCGGTTACTCTCAGCCCCCTCCCCCCTCCCCCCTCCCCCTCCCCTTCCCTTTGCCATCCCCAAACAGCGTCCCAAAGACAAACGAAGTCCCGGGTCTCGGCGACTCGTCAAAGACAATCAAGGGCCACCTTGTTAGAGTGACCGGCCAACGGACGAACTGCGCTCAGTAGATTGGGGAAATGATTTTATCTGGACATGGAAAGTTTTTTATTTTGCTTTAAAAACGTTAGTACTGATGTTTTCAAGCCAAATCGCGTACTCTGATTATAAGCTGAAAAGTCATATAATAATACGGCTGCTGCAAGGGTCTGAAAGGTTGAGTTTTTTTATAATTTTTATACAGAAAATGAAAGAACTAGATGAGCTGAGAACAAAGATGCCTTTGATTTCTTGTTAAGTCCCATTGTTCCGGAGATGACATTTTGACCCAGTAACACATCATTTTGAATGAAAATTCCGCATAGTGACGTCACTACACGAACGCGATTTCTTACAACTTTACACGAGTGTATCTCCAAAACCGGGACACTTATGCAAAAACCAAAGGCATCACTGTTCTCAGCTCAACAATAAGTACTAACATTTTCTTCAAAAATTCAGCAAAAAAGTTAAAAATTCAAAAATTTCAGACCTTTAATAAAATTGTAACTGCCCCATTGAGAATCTTCAGCGTTCAATGTCAATCGCTGTCACTAGAGCGCTACCATTCAATCAATGTCAAATTATACGGGCCAAAAATTAATTTTTCTTCTGGAAAACGAAATGTTAGTTGATATATATATATATAATATATATAATATATATATTATCATATAATATATATATATATATAGTATATATATATATATATATATATATATATATTATATATATATATATATATATATATATATATATATATATATATATATATATATATATATATATATATATATATATATATATATATATATATATATATATATATATATATATATATATATATATATATATATATATATATATATATATATATATATATATATATAGGTAATTCCGATACGTGGATAAATGGTCTTAGAAAAATATCTCTGGAAAATATGTCGTCCATTTTTTTATGACAATCTCAGACCATCGTGCGGCGTGAGCAGATGGAAGGGTAAGGGGAGGGAAAGGGCTGAGAGGGAGAGGGGAGGATGAAAAGTCGGTAGTAGGCCATACTTCACCGGTCAATTTAGAACAACCTGAGTTTGATGTTGTATAAATGTCGAGGGGGCCTGACCAGACTGGGTCGGGCCGAGCGGAGTGGTTTTGCGGTTATAAGATATGCGCGCAAGACTAGGAGCGTTGTCAGGTCGTTCTCAGAGAAACGCCTTATCACAGAATAATACAATCAGAACAGAAACTCCCATAAGAGCCAATGGAAGCAAGTTTGGAATTTAACGGCACCAATAGGCAACGCTGTGGTCCTATATCCCAACATGGCGGACGAGTGTGATTTGTGTTGAAACTCATTTATTTCTGTAAATTCTGGAAAGAAATCTTAAGTTTCTGGCCTCACTTTTATTCCAATGGCATTTCAGAATGAAAATTTCGCGGATCATGTCCTATGTTTTTATTTCGAGCGCGAATCCAGTTGTAAACATCCTATATCCCAAAATGGCGGACGCGAAATGAATTTGCTTCAAAATCCGACAGAGTTTCCGTTCTGGTTGTATCATTCTGTGGCCTTATTTTTCGGACACCACGGGCGATCAAGGAAGGGACTCTAAAACTAACCTGACCCTTATAGGGTTAAGGTGATTATTCAGCGTTTATAGTGTCGATTTCTAACACCAGAGCGCTACCGTTCGATACATCAAATTACAGGCCGATAGTAATTTATATTCAAGAAAACGGAAGGTCAGTAACCAGATCATCATCTGAAGAATGCCTCAGCAATATATCTCGTCAAAAACTTCAAACATTTAAGGCTGAAAGAACCAAAAACGATAAAACGGCAAAATTAGTTAATCGACCTATTTTATCTTTTATTATCTCGTATTATTTGACCGGTCCGCCAAAACTGTTTTCTAACCGCGCGGTCGATTTGGCTAACCGAACATGGCGTCGCGTTGTTGAGAATACTCGGGTCTCTCTATAGTAGAGGAGGATCGCCAATACTGGACCGGTACCCCAAAACCGGACCGCCTCGCGTTTTTCCGCCATAATGGTGCTGTGCTGTCGCGGCAATGACTTAAAGTTACTCTATTTTACCCGTAGGTGTCGCTCATGCATCGAAACCTCAGGTTCATTAATTGTTTTTGTCGTAAAACGCATTTAAGGCTAAAATTCGGCGATTCGTGACTGTCAAAGTTTCCAAGTTGGTTATTGTTGGGGCCTAAAATGTATACTTAAGGTAAAGGTTAGTGATTTTTTGTGATTTTATGTTCTTTGGTGACCCCTAAGGTTTGTAAATCTGTCTAAGTTTTTACTTTAGTCCCATTTCTTTTACCGTAGTGAGGTTAGGAAGTTCTAGCACTGAAATCCCCTAAACCGGAGCGCCTAAATTTTTGGCCTGGATTAGGAAACTTTTATGACATTCTGAGTATTGTGTGCTTACCTAGCTGTTATATTGGTGGTTTGCAGATGTTTTCAATCTTTATTTCAATTGATTTTCAAGTTTTGCTATTTTTGTCCATTTTTATCACAATTTCTCGCATCAAAATTTTTACGATAAATTTCATTTTTGGATTTTCCAAGGTACAAATGCTGACTTGTTTCACTTTTTCTCACGGTGTGCCTTAGCCATAGTTGCAAAGGTAAGAAATATGCATTTAAAGCAGAAAATCAGTAGTTATGAGCGAAATTTACCAGGCGGTCTAGTTTTGGAGCCTCTTTTCTCAGACGGTATTTTTGACTTCTTTCGCAATTTTCTTTCTCATAAAAATTTCAATGACTCAAATTGTAAACCAAGGCATTTTTTTTTAAGGTAAGGTTTCTATGTACATGTTGATATAAAGTGTTTGATCAATTTTTTGCTGAGCTACAGCCCAAAAACAAAACAGCGGTCCGGTTTTGGTTCCCTTCCTCTATACTCTAATCAACTTAACTTTCAACATATGCAGGGACTATAGGAAATCCGCCGCGCGCCGTCTCGCTTTGCACAATCCGGCAATCCTGAATAGGTGGGAGCGGGCGAGACAAGCTAGTTTGCCGCAGTGTTATTTCGAGACGCGGGATGCATGTCCACGACGCGACGCGCGTGGTGTAGTATAAACGCGTCTGGTGCGGTCA
Organism: Trialeurodes vaporariorum; assembly: GCA_011764245.1. Taxonomy (NCBI): domain Eukaryota; kingdom Metazoa; phylum Arthropoda; class Insecta; order Hemiptera; family Aleyrodidae; genus Trialeurodes; species Trialeurodes vaporariorum. The sequence goes on from VMOF01000035.1 coordinate 16,781,285, forward strand.
ACACCTTGGACGTCGCTTCGCCCTCGTATCGGACGTCTACATATGTAGGTATATGAGTGTACTAGCCGTTCCAAGCACCCTACGGGCGCCCTCCACGGCCAGCATTCTAGGGTTACGGGCTAGTTGGTACCTAGTTGGTAAAAAATGATAAAATGAAACGGAGTATTGGTGCTGAGAATTAAAGAGATGAAAATGTAAGAATGTGAGCGCAAAGCGCTTGCACTTTCTTGTATTAAATAAATAAATAAAAAAAAAGATAATGCCGGGCAATGTGTAAAAAGAACTAATAAGACGCGGAGGATACCAAAATAAAAGCGTTGAAAATCGAAAAGGTATTAAAAGAGAAGCGAGTGCTTAAAGATTACATATAACGGTGACAATCCACGGAAAAAATAAATGCACAATGCGCTAAGAATGTTTTCTTAAAAAAAAAAAAAAAAAAAAAAAAAAAAAAAAAAAAAAAAAAAAAAAAAAAAAAAAAATTAAATCAAGAGCATACTGCAAAATATTGGGAACGTTATTCAACGATCCCGAGTGAGTTAAGTCGAAATGATAAAAATTTAAAGAATAAAATGAAAAGAGAGGAAAGAAGAAGAAAGGCAAACGAATGGTTAATACGAAGAATGGGAGTGCGTTAGTCGAGAGAGATGAGCGTCCGTAAGGAGTGAGAGAGAAGGTTGCGGGTAAGTACGGGCGAGCGACAGAAAAATTTTGGAGAAAGAACGAAGTAATCAGTGCGCAAGAGATGAGCGACGAACGAACCTCCCCCCTCCACCGCTCTCGCTGCACTGACTCGTCAACTGATAAGGTGAGACTCTGCCGAGCGTAGAGTGGAGGGGAGGGGCAGACCAGAGAATCCAGCTCAGGCGATGGCGCGGAGCATCGCGTCACCTCGCTGTCCGTGCGTCGTGCGAAAATGAGTTTTCACTCTTATTTTAAAATTCATTTTGCGGCGCTCACAGACAACTTTTTAGAAAACTGTTCGGACAGATTTTTTCTAAATACCCTAAGGAATCATCGTGTCAAATTTGAGGTAAATCGCTTCGGCCAATTTTCGGGAAATAGAAAAAACATTTAGGAGGGACGACAGCTTTATATATATAATAATATGGAACGCCTCGAGTCGCGATGCCACGGCGCGCGGCGCGGCGCGGCGGAGGGCTCTGCTGCTGTCCTTGCCACTCGAATCGATTCAATTTGCAGTTGATTCCGGTTGATTTATAAATGAGCAATGAGTAAGTCTAGTACGACCATAACAGCTGTTCCGCGGTATGGATACGGTCTGACCACTAGAGTAAGCATGAATGGGGGTTTTCTTTTGACGAGCTATAACGAGAGTCCGCAGATCAGGGCTGCCGTTTTGCGTAGAATCAATGCTATTTTTCTAGTCACCGATGATTCCACCGGGTGAGAAAATATTACAAAGTTCAGTTCAGTGTATGACTGTAATGCACGAAAATACTCTGTTCTGTAATCTTTCCTTAATCGGTGGAAACTCCGTTGATTAATTAAAATATCCGCAAGTTTCTTAAAGTCATCGACGACTCCACCGGTTGAGAAAAGATTACAGATGCGAGTATTTCAGTTTATCACAGTCATGCTCTGAACTGAACTGTGTAATCTTTTCTCAACCGGTGGAATCATCGGTGAATTGAAAAATAGCATTGATTCTACGCAAAACGGCAGCCCTGCCGCAGATAGACGGTCATAGAGCGAGGTCGATACTCTGGCAAAAATGGTCCATACAGGTCCATAACCATTTCCCCAAACAGAATATGGATATGTATGAATATCGTATGGGTATGCGTATTGATATCCTTACAGATCCTTAAACATATCCATATTCTCTCTATATAGGGAATTGGATTATGGACCTTATGGACCTGTATGGACCATTTTTGCCAGGATGGTTAGCCATCAATCACAACAATGTCTATACTCTGTTCGGGATAAGAAGTCCGATGGGAAGTCAGGTAAAAACGCACTATATTGCAACGCAGCGGTTCCTGTGTCGTCGATTCTCAGCCACTTCGTTCGTTCGTACGAGACCTGCCTTTCAGACCCTTTTATTTGAAGAGACAATACCGTGAACTGACCAATTATACCGTCCTTTGAACGCCCCTCGAAAATTAAACTTTTGCGGCATTCGCATATTTTGAATAACCGATTTTAAATTTAAATTCTACTCAATGCGCACAGAAAAATGATACCTAACGACGGTTCAATGTGTAATTTTTCAAAGATTACGGCTTTCAGAAATCACTCAATAAGGAGTGCCAAAATCTTTGGAACATTACTTATTGAACCGCCATCAGGTATCATTTTTCTGTGCGCGTTAAGTAGAATTTAAATTTAAAATCGGTTATTCAAAATATGCGAATGCCGCAAAAGTTTAATTTTCGAGTGGGCGTTCAAAGGACGGTATAATTGGCCAGTTCACGGTATTGTCTCTTCAAATAAAAGGGTCTGAAAGGAAGGTCTCGTGCGAACGAACGAAGTGGCTAAGAATCGACGGCACATGGAACCGCTGCGTTTTTACCTGACTTCCCATCGGACTTCTTATCCCGAACAGAGTATAAATTCGTTGAGATAAGTATTCCAGATAGAGCCTACCTGAAACAAAATTATTAGGGACTTGCACTGATGAACTTTTGACTGAAAATTATTCCCTTCTTCCCCTCCACCCCTGGAAATTGGAGGTGTAGGACTGGGCTTTAGTCCCCTTAGCCCCCCCCCCCCCGCGTCAGCGAGATTAATTTGTTCAGCTGATTTGTGTTCCTGATCATGGTTTTAGACGCATCTATCACCAGAGGCGTCGCTTGTAATGTGACAAGGCTAATATAACCATTCCTCCGTTTAAACCTTTGTAAAATATCGATTCGAGTGCACTCTGCATTACCGGCACTTAATTATTCGATCTTTTTACCGGGTTTAAATATACTAAATTCGACGTTGTTATAGATTGTCCGCAGCGTCACTGTCTAACATGTAAATGCAACATTCTTTATTACACAAGCTTTTTTTGCATGCACTTTCGTTAGGGATTTAATTTTGATGCAATGCAGAAGGAGGGGGTCAATTTAACTAAAGTATGTAAAATGTTGGGACTTTCCGCAAAATCTCCGAACTCTGGATTGGACTGGATATTAAGAAGCTCCATTAGATATTCAAAGCATCGGTTGTGGGATCACATCTAACACGATTCTTTCAGGACTCAGAATCATAATGGGGATGAGGAGTGGGTGGAGGGGGGCTGGAGGGGGGGCTGGAGGGGGGGCTGGAGGGGGTATAATTTTGCTAGAAGAAAATGGAGAGGATGAAGTAACCGCATAAGACTAGTAAAATATAATGATATTAAAGAGAAAGAGAAAGAGAGGAGAGACGAGACAAGGGGAGAGAATGATAGAAAGAGAGGGATAGAAAGAGAGAAAGAGAGAGAGAGAGAGAGAGAGAGAGAGAGAGAGAGAGAGAGAGAGAGAGAGAGAGAGAGAGAGAGAGAGAGAGAGAGAGCTTTTGAGAAAGTAACAAGCGAGGAATAAACATAAGGAATTGTTTGCAGCAGCCTTCTTGCCCCCCGTCGCGTCGCGTCTCCACTGCAAGGGCGGATCCAGTTTGTTTTCTTTCTCTTCACTCATTTAAACTGATGAGTTAGAAAAGGATGGAGATAGAGGAGCTATCACGTGACTGCAACTCTAATATCCGTCCTTCTCTAACATACACGTTCGAATAGGGGAAGAGAAAGAAACACAAATTCTTATACCTTCACTACGCCTCGTCTATATCAGATCACATTATAGCTGAAAGGATTTTCTGTCTTGGCGTACGCAATTAATCAATTCCTGTCCCTTGTTTTTTAACCGTCACCTCTCTCCTGATCTGACAATCTGTTTAACTTATCCGGTAAGAAGAAAAAGGGATAATACTCCCTTTTTACTCCTCCGACCCCCCCCTCCCTCTCCCATCCCTTCTCGATCCCTCTATACTGTCGCGTAGCGTCGCGTCATGCTGCGTCTCCATGCACTTTTTTCACTTTTCTTTGTCGTTGTTCTGGGATTTGATGGAAGTTCGGCGTTGCCAACAGTCATGGCTTTAAGCGTGCCAATACAACGTATTGTACGCTTATTCCGATCAATTTGCTAGAGAAACACTAATTTACTACACCCCATCTGATCACGTGTTGAAATAGTGATTTATCGCTGCAACCTGATTTCCCCCTCCCCCCATTTTTAATTTGTAGTAAATTTCATGTTGGAAAAAAGTACGAACAATACCTGTCCCAAAAAATTGAAAAATCGACAAAAAATGGTTCAAAAACTTTTTTCGATAATCGCTGGCTTTTTCGCGCCAAATTGTTCACTTTGATTTTTAGAGTAGCCGTATTGTGAAATTGGCCCCGTACAGTTATACACTGAAATGAACTGTATAATCCTTTCTCTACCGGTGGACCCATCGGTGAATTGAAAAGTACCAGAAATTATACGCAAAACGGCAGATGTGCTGAAGAGTAAAGAGTAACTTGTTTTCTCTCTTTTTTTTTTTTTTTACAATAAGCGCTCAAGTATTTCTAAAAGCCCCTATATTTGAGTTGACAAAAGCTATGAATGACCAGCCATGCACCTGAGGGCCGATCATTTACTTTATCGTTAAACCGATCGATAAAACTGTCTACGAGTGATGCTATTGGTCGAATATTGTAAAACTTGGCTGTTGCTATGGTAACCATCGTTATAGTGTCCGTTTTTTAAAGGTTACTCATGAATAGCCTTTATAAAATGAGACTCTTAACGATGGTTACCATAGCATCACTCGTAGACAGTTTTATCGATAGCTTTAACGATAAATAAGTAAATGATCGGCCCTCTGATTTTTTTTTAATTAGTATTATAAAGTGAACGCAAGTGGAATGAAGTTAAATAAGCGAAATAAAGTGGGATAATGTATAATAAAACGGAATAATGTAAATCAGAGGTAAAGCGTGGAAATAATCCAAAAAATTCGGAGCATGGATGGAAAACTGAACAGGGCATCGGACCTCACCGAACCGTGAACCGCGAACCGCTCCGAACCGCCAAATTTCCGAACCGCGAACCGAACCGCGAACCTTTTTTCCACTGAGGCGGAGAACCCGAACCCGAACCGAACCGACTGGCTGAACCCGGTTTGAACCGGTTCGACGGCTTAGTAAAGAGGTCTTGAAAAAAAACCTGAAAATACTCTGTGAGTATTCAATGGATCTCAAAATCGCATTTTTCGTATCGAACCCTTTTCGCATAGAAAGATTACACAGAGTCACACATCTAAACTAGTTTGAAGCAACTGAACGTTTATTGGTCTACTGATTCGTTTGAAGTTATAAGGGTCTAAACCAATACATTCTATCCCATGTTGTCTTCTATTAGTCCACAGTTTTTTTTTCTGTTTCTGCCTTCTATGCTATGTGTCTGTTGCGAAACTTTGCCCCAGCAGCAAATAGGGCTTGTTGAAGTATGAAATCAATGAAACTAAGTACGTTTAAGTTGTTTGACCCTCTCAAATGCCGCCGCAAATGTTCGACCTCGACCAAATTTTCTCCGAACCGAACCGCTCCGAACCGGTTCACAAATGTCTGAACCGGTTCGGAGCGGTCCGGAGAGTCGCGTGAACCCGAACCGAACCGCGAACCTTTTTTTTCGTGAAGTGTGAACCGCGAACCGAACCCGAACCGATTTTTGCCGCGGTCCGATGCCCTGAAACTGAAACGAAAAATACATCATTTTTCAAAGGAATAAATTCGTATGTAAATTATTAGAGAAGAAAAGTGTTCAGATTTAGCAAATGATTATATACTTTACCTTTTAAAAAAAATCGTGGAAAAAACAATCCTGCTGCGAAAACATTTTCGTGAGCACAGATATGGAGTCATTGAGTCACAACGCACTGTATGTTCTGAGATTGAAAAAAAGTGGCTAAAAATCTATGAGAAATCGTCGAAAACATTCGAAATTTTGAGATTAATTTAAAACTTTTCAGTGACTTTTTCAGGTTTGAATCATTTTGTCAAAAGTGTCTTCTGTGAAGAAAATTAGTTTTGAAAGTTTTGAAGTTCCATATATAAATTGACGAGAACTTTTTTTTCTGATTGTTAGTCAATTTTTCATGACCTCAGAGCATAGTGCAACGATTTTCAAATCGATAGACATAGCCGCCGATTGAGTTGGAACTCTTCTGTAATATTTTTTTTTCTGTTTTTAATAAAGAAGTTGATTTTAATTTGTAGAATAATGCCAGTCATTGTACCTTTTTTTTGTTATGTGAAGCTAAAAAAAAAATCGTGCGCAGTGGAAGTCAAGATGTACTGAACCTGAGAAGATTAGAAGGAGTTGTCGAAAAAGATATTACAGATGCTGTTAGGTGTGAATTATTAGCGTCTGCAGTTTATTTTGAATCCCAAAAGCAAAGGTTACGTTAACAAATGGTTCGATTAGGCTATAGCAAATAGCTTTGAGTTTTTGCTGAAAGACAGGAAAAGAATAGAGGCGGAAGTCCAAATGCCTTTACACGATTCTTATAATCAACGCGTGCCTTATTAAAAAACGATAAATGTCAGACGCTTCAAAAGAAAATGCATTATTAGAAATAAAATAAAAAACAGCAATCCTGAAGGAAACCCAAGCACCCCTTTCATTAGAACGCACCTCTTGAATTCGGGCCGCTCGCGTTGGTGAGGGAAGGAATTCAGATCCTAAAAATTATTCCTTTTCAATATCTTCAACAGGGCAAGCCTATCCTTTAATTTACTTTTCCACCTTATATAGAAGAAAGGAAGAAAAACTGTAACCTAAGAATCTCTCATGAGAGAGAGGGAGAGAGAGGTAGAGAAAGGGAGAGAGAGAGAGAGAGAGAGATCACGATTTTTTATTTCACGTAAGAACAAATATTACAAAGAAATAAACTTACACAAGATTGGAGTACAAAAGAAAACAAGCAGGGAAAATTCCAACACGCAGGTGTTGGAAAAGCGTGCCACTAAAGTCTGAACAGCTTTAATGCTTTTGCTAGCAATGATAATTCATCAAAGAGGAACCACTTGACATGGAGCTGATCTCGAGAAAATTGAGTCCAAAGTTGAAGAGCTAGCATTTAAACAAAAAACTCGGAATTACTTACGTTTTGATTTCATTCAACTACCGTGTTATGTTTTTGCATTTCAACACCGGAAAAAAGGAATTTCCTATGCAGGAAAGGTACCTACTTAATTTTTAGCGTTTAAAGTGACTTGGTTCCTTTCTTCTTTTTGTTTGGCATAATCACGAAAACCGAATCTCTAAGAGAAACCAAACGGCAGAGTTGGTTTACACTGTTGATATTTTAAAATCCGTTAATCCGGACTTAAGTCCGTTCCCAATTCTATAAAAGGAACCAAGTCGGAGTTGGTTCCTTACGTGACTCGGATTAAGGTTTAAGAAAAAGGAACCAAGTTCTCATTTAATTTCATCATATGGACAATGACTTCAATGAGGCTCACCAGCTCACTTTTACCTGGAATTTTGACGGGAAATAGTTGTTATTAGAAGAAGCACTTGTTGCTTCGAGATTCAGTATTGCTAGGTCTATCAATCAATAACTCAATTTTATCAAAAATGTCACTCAGTTCTTTTGTGAGAAGTGCTGTCCAATTGAGCTTGTTTGGTGAGAAATGATGAAAAAAATAAATTTAGATCAGATGTATCTATAAGGAGATGAGTCAAAGGCGTTGTTTTTTTGTGTTTGTTTTTTGTTTTTTGTTTTCAAAACTTTGGAGGGCTTTAGCTCAGAAGAGAAACATCTGTAGCACATATTCATTTAGAAAAATAAAGCCTTATATAGGTACATGTTCACCCCAAAAATACACTCCATAAGTTTGGCACTTAAGTTTTGCAACACCCTATATTCTTGATATTTTTCTCCCCGCCACCCTTCACAGAACACAACATCTTGACCATGCAAATTTTTAAAATCACAGTTTGACTGTAGAGATATTTTCTTCCCCCCCCCCTTATAACGAAAAAGGGGAAAATGGATCGCCTGTCTTTGATGTTCGTCGTATGCGCGTGCACAGATTGTTCGGCTTTACGACTGCCATTTTGGCTTTCTTTATAATGCGTTTTGTGGGTTTATGAATGGCTTTTATGACTATTTGATGCCGCCAATGTAATTTTCAGGCGATTTTACATAAAAATCAAAACTCTATAGCGCTGTAGCAAAAGTTAGCGACAAACCTATTGAAACCTGAAAAAAGAAAATTATATTTGATAAGGCTCGATCTTTTTTACCCACATAAAGTATAGACAATAGATATTTCTAAATCCCTCCACCTTTTAAACGGCTTGTTCAGGGATCAAAAATGAGGTTGCGTTCTTTTGAAGTCAAAAAGCGTCATTTTCGGAAAAGCCGTGATTCTAAATAATCAACAGTTTTTTTTTCTTCTTTTTTTCCGTTTTAGGTGCTGTCAGCACTTATTGCGATTGTCACGATGCAGATATGTAAGATACATAAATGGAACACTTGCGAATTCATGAAAAAATAATCCTTTAATATACAGAACTAACCATTTCAGGTGCCCTTTACACGTCAAGCATTCTAGGGGTATAGATTAGTAGGTGTGGAGGTTTAAGGCGTTTGTGGATTTTAATAGGTCTGTTACAAACTTTTGCTACAACGATAAATAGTGTTTCATCGTAGGTAAAATCGCGTGAAAAGCAGGGCATCGGACCGCGGCAAAAATCGGTTCGGGTTCGGTTCGCGGTTCACACTTCACGAAAAAAAAGGTTCGCGGTTCGGTTCGGGTTCACGCGACTCTCCGGACCGCTCCGAACCGGTTCAGACATTTGTGAACCGGTTCGGAGCGGTTCGGTTCGGAGAAAATTTGGTCGAGGTCGAACATTTGCGGCGGCATTTGAGAGGGTCAAACAACTTAAACGTACTTAGTTTCATTGATTTCATACTTCAACAAGCCCTATTTGCTGCTGGGGCAAAGTTTCGCAACAGACACATAGCATAGAAGGCAGAAACAGAAAAAAAAACTGTGGACTAATAGAAGACAACATGGGATAGAATGTATTGGTTTAGACCCTTATAACTTCAAACGAATCAGTAGACCAATAAACGTTCAGTTGCTTCAAACTAGTTTAGATGTGTGACTCTGTGTAATCTTTCTATGCGAAAAGGGTTCGATACGAAAAATGCGATTTTGAGATCCATTGAATACTCACAGAGTATTTTCAGGTTATTTTCAAGACCTCTTTACTAAGCCGTCGAACCAGTGGCGGCTCGTGCGATTTGGCAACCATGCAATTCTCCATTTAAAGTTAGGTAAAATAATCGATTCTTGAGGAGGCTGGCAGCCTCCGGAAGAATCGATTATTTTACATTGATTAAATGGGAGGAGAACACTGTTGCCAAATTTCACGAGCCGCCACTGCGTCGAACCGGTTCAAACCGGGTTCAGCCAGTCGGTTCGGTTCGGGTTCGGGTTCTCCGCCTCAGTGGAAAAAAGGTTCGCGGTTCGGTTCGCGGTTCGGAAATTTGGCGGTTCGGAGCGGTTCGCGGTTCACGGTTCGGTGAGGTCCGATGCCCTGGTGAAAAGTCCATGGGTGGCATCAGAAAGTCATGAAATGCGATAATAAACTCACAATAAATGTTTAATGAAATGCAAGATGGCGGTAAAGTATCGAGCAGTCCGTATGCATGCACCTTTAACATCCAAGAATTGCCAACGTTGACAACCTCAAAGCGTCAGAGGTAATGTGTTTTATTTACATTGTGATTGGGTGTGATCGATATTGTGAGGTTGGCTATCCTTGGATGTTCGTGGTGCATACATACAGGTTGCTCGATATTTTAACGCTAACTTGGAGTTCATTAAACGTCTCTTGTGAGTTTATTATCGCATTTCATGACTTTCTGATGCCACCAATGGACTTTTCACGCGATTTTACATGATACAGAACACTCTATAGCGCTGGAGCAAAAGTCTGCAACAGACCCATTCCCCCTCCCCCATTTATTTTGTTGAAAAGTATCGAAAGTTTACAGTCAAAACTAAGCCATTATTCATTACAACTCATTGTAATATTATTTTTTTTTTCTGTTGCCATCGGTCGATATCATTTTTCGTGTTGGAGAAGCAAAGTTCCATATGGACCTATAATTTCCAAAATTTGAAGAAGCTTCCAGTAAAAAATACTGTACACGCGAGAAACTTTTTAGGATAGGTAAATAAGTTATTCCAGAGTCAATTCCATAGCCGCAGCAAGGAGGCTGTCCAGGGGTGGAAGACACGTGACAGCCCCTCTCACTTTTTAGAGCTATTAATGCGAATTTTACCCCCGTCCCTTTGTTCTGGATTTTAAAAACCTTTTTTTCGCAACAAAACGCCCAAAATTTCCTCAAAAATCCCTTGATAGCATAGACGTTCATAAAGGGGTTTTCAATTTGCCGATCCCCCAGAATTTCAAATGTTTCCAATGACCAAGACCTGTTTAGTGAGACGTCATGAAAAAAATTGGTTCCAAAAAAATGGCTCCGCCTCACTCAGGCTCTCGTGGGTTTTCCCATATGAAACACGATCCAAATTTTCAAATGCAAGTGCTAGTAAACAACATGTTCTTTGCACCAGTTGTGTTTATCACACCATTGGGTTCCACGTCCCTTATAAAAATTTCCGATTGTTTCAATGAATTTTCCGATAGGATATATATTCCCGCGCTTTTTTTTCCCATAGAAATAATCGAAATTCCATAGAGACAATCGGAATTCGTGTAGATTCAAGCGCGCTGACTATAGCAACGATAGGTTTCATGATTGAAATAAGGCGAAATCATCTATGACTCTATTCTTACAGTTTTAACAGCCACTTTTTTCTCAGTGATAAAATATGAGCCCGCTATACCACAAACTTTTTGAAACATCGCGCATCAATGCACAATCACAGTTATATCAAAGAAAGTCCTATGTTTTGTCCTTGTCACACTCACAGTTTTTTATGAGCACAAAATTCTAGGATATAGGCTCATCAGCACCATCACGACATGTGTTATACCTCGAACAATAGCTTCGATACGAAGAGAAGTTGGAATGATTGAGTGTCATGGCGGTGATACTCCCATAAGAGACCGTGAGTAAGACGAGGACAAAACGTAGAACATCTTTCGGTATAACTGTGATCGTAAATTCGCTTGATTGTAAATTCGCTTGTGATCTTTTAGGAATTATGTTAGAGTGAAAAGATACTTTAAAATACGTGGAATCTAATGGTGCAATAAAATTTGAGAAAACTGTTCTTTAACTAGCATGAATTTGCGTTCGAAAATTTGGATCTGATTTCTTATAGGTAAATCAACGAGAGTGAGAGATAGAGCATTTGTTTGGAACCAATTCTGATCGTGACGTCATCACGAAACAGGTCTACTTAAGGATATGAACGAGTCCCTCTCTTTTCTATTCCCCGCCCGCTCTTTATCAATACCTCGCCGTCACTTCTTTCCGAAACCCTCGTCAAACAGATTTTGACACATTTACGACCGCTTAATGCACCGTGAAGAAATCTTGTGACCGGTGGAGCCCAAAGGCGAGGGGCAAACAGGGTTCCCGCGGGAGATGTTTCCACCCCCCTCCTGCCTTTGAATTTTGACTCATAGGTTGGCACAAATGACTTAGGTTGCTGCCTGGACCTGTATGGAATTCTCGTTCAAAGGAATTCGACTTTGACGCTTAATAACTTATTGAAATTAACAGGAATACCAAAACTTTTACAATTTTAAGAAAATAGACGCCGAGACCTTCTGGATTGCAGCAATAAATTAACAATTAATGAAACCAGTTTTATGAAAACACGTTTTTAATTTTTCAAACCTTTCCCGCCAAGGTTTTGCCATAAGCAAAGCATGCAACCTATATATTAGTTATGAAAATGAAAACAAAAAGCTTACCGTATATATACGGCACGCTTAAAAATTACAAAATTGAGATAAAACAAAAGATTAATAAGAGAAATAAATAAATTAATAATAAATGATTATGAAAAGTGTAATAATGAGAGAGAGAAAGAGAGAGAGAGAGAGAGAGAGAGAGAGAGAGAGAGAGAGAGAGAAGGGAGAGAAGAGAGGAGGAGAGAGAGAGAGAGAGAGAGAGAGAGAGAGAGATGAGAGAGAGGAGAGAGAGAGAGAGTGAGAGAGAGAGAGAGAGAGAGAGAGAGAGAGAGAGAGAGAGAGAGAGAGAGAGAGAGAGAGAGAGAGATAGAGTGAGAGGAGGGAATAGCAGAGGGAGCGAAATCACTGGGTCCTCTTGTGCGTTGATTGGGCCACTTGTAAAGGTTGGCTAACTGCGGATGTAGTCCTCAACAGACTCTCCAAAACGCTACAGCTCCCCCCTCACCCTCTCCTTCTCCCCCTCCCACCCACCACCCCCTCTCTCCCTCCACCGCGAGTGTTTACACTCTGCGGTGTGAGAGGAGAGCTAACCACTTTTATATTCAACCGAGTATATGAATCGTTTTATGGCGGGTCGAAATTTTCAGGCACTACACAGGGCCCTTTGCAATTTACTTCCGGGCTCTGTCTTCTGGAGACCGTACCGTGGGGGGGGGGGGGGGGGGGTTAAGGTTAGGACCCAGTGACCGGTCAACAGAGCTTGCATTGATGCCGTATTTTATACGTTTGCTGCTTCTTACGTATGATATTCTTGCTTCTCTAATCCGCAATGGGGCAGTCGCAAGGGTCTGAAATGTTGTGTCTTTTATGAAGAAAATGAAAGGACTTGATAAGCTGAGAACAAAAATGCCTTTCGTATCAAATTAAGTCCCATTGTTCCGGAAATGAGATTTTGGCCAAAAATACATTGTTTTAAATGGGAATTCCGCGTAGTAATGTCACTATACGCACACGATTTTTTACAATTTTACACCTGTGTATCTCCAAAACCGAAACTTTTAGAAAAAAAACCAAAGGCACCATTGTTCTCAGCTCACCAAGTAATATCATTTTCTTTATAAAAAACACAAAAGTTCATACCCTTGCAACTGCTCCATTCATGCCTTTCCAATCCAATCTTAGTTATGCTCTCTGATCCGTGATAAATCTGATTCATTTTCTTCATCTGAATTATCGGTTCGCTAATTCGCGATTAATACTTCTAGATTCGCGAATAATGATTGAGGTCTGCCAAGTCCCCTCCCCCTCTCAGAAAATTTTTGAAACGAAAAACGTTCAGCCATTTGGCCATGTGGTTTGGAATTCAAGGTGCAAAAACTGTGTTTTCCCGCAAAATTTGCCTGGATTCATGGATTGGGATCTTGATGGCCAGATTTATCTAGGATTAAACGCATGAGAAGCACAAAAAAAAAGAGAAAAGGTCATCAATTTGTTGCCCCCTCCTCCTAGAAAAAAGTCCTAGTTCCTCCCATGACATTATCTTTGGATGGCTGTACAAAAAATCTCTTGCTGGGTTATTTTTTTACCAAAGGTTTTATATACACTACCAAAGTGTTTTTTCTTCTGTGTTTTCTGTTTCCATTCATTCAAATTAAAAGCGTGCAACTTCAAGACTCCGAAAGTCTTAACAAACCCCTATAGAAAAGCCTTTGCGCGTTTTATTATTTCACATATATGGAAAAAACAGAAAAAAGCAAAACAAAACAAAAAAAGAGGAACTTGTCCTGCGGTTTCCCGGTCAAGATACTCAGAATTGATAAAGAGATAAAATGAAAGCATCTCTATTCTGTGAATCAAATGCTTTGATAAGGAAGCTGACCTTATTCACTATCTTACACAATTTCCACAAAATGCAAGAGATGCAATTTTTCTTATTTTTTTGACGTAATGAAGCGAATAAGGAGCTGTTTATTTAATCTCCTATATTTTAGTCTTAATAAAACTGTCTTCATGAAAACTGAAACCGAGTCACGTCTTTTTTACTTGTGTCATATAGCCTATGAGGTAAGTTAATACAATAAGAATATAGGTTGCCCTGATTCTAAAATACTCTCTTAATTATCAAATTATTTGAGGCTCAGAACGTAAGCTTGGCTAAGTGCGACGAAGCTCTTACGAAATAGAGGCAATCTTGTCTATTCTAAAGCAATGAGCTTGAATTCAATTTGCGTCTTGCTGTTTTCAATCGACCCAATTTTGTGTCTGATGAAAAGCTCCAATAAGGAAACGCGTCAAAATAAGCGCCACCAGATTCCGGGGTTAGCGAACTGAAGTAGATCCAGAGCGCTACCCCCCCCCCCCCCCCGGTCTACACAAAATTTCCTCTTTATTGATGGCGGTTCCGAGACATCTCAAAGAGCCGCATACATAGTCAGTTTATATGAATAGCCACACTCATAATAATAAGTCTCACGAAAAACAAGAGCAACCACTAAGCGGAAACTAGAGAGTTAAGGAGAATTTGAAGCCTCTTTAATTTGAGGAAAACATTGAAAACGAGCAACCTCTAATGGAGCTTCTGCAAACTTTTGGGAGCGAATGAATGTAGTCTAATTTGCTGTAAAGACCAACGAAAATTATACTGAGAAAGTCTGAAATTTAGTAATAAACTCACACAACTGCTTTAACGGCAAGATCGTGATGGCGGTTCAACGCAGGTTTCAAGGGAGATTCCTGTCTAATTTTATACTTTCTCTACGGAAACAACGAGATATTTCTCAAATTAGATAGGAATCTCCCATGATACCTGCGTAGCTCCGTCATTAAGACCGATTCTGAGAGTGAATTTCGTGATTTTGAGTGTACTCATCGTCATTTTTACAGGTTTTTATGCAAGAATCAATTCTTCAATCCCTTGTAGCTAAAGTTTGCAAGAGCTCCATCGCTCTACTTTCAAAAACCGGAAGCAATAAATTGATAAGTGAGGCAATAGAGTGAGCTAACCGCAATCACTAATTCCCTATTATGTTGACACAATTTTCGAAAATTGAGACTCTATAAATTTCCTTCTCCATTTTTTCGATAAGTGATTGAATATAGTTAATTCTTGAGTGAAATCCAGCTAAAATTACGATAGATCTCATTAAAAAATTAAGAAATTCACTGACACTCACAAAATAACTCAGAAGTTTCAAGCGTATAGTGGCGAAGCTATGAGGCACTATCGACGAATTAAAGATTGTCGCGAAATATTCACTCATTTTCAGTTATGGGTGTGAGTGTGGGACTAATCTGTAACGACTTTCCTTCCCCGCCCGAACTGGCCTCTCGCCTGGAAGGTGTGAGGAGTACGAAGATTTGGCCGAACTGGAACCTTGAAAGCGAATCTTAGCTCGAGAAAATCTCGCGACAATCTTTAATTCGTCGATAGTACAGTATAGGAGATTTCTATCTAATTTGCGGCTTTCCTCTGCGTCTTTCTTTAGAGAGAGTGACAAATTAACAACAAATACAGCGGTGCTACGCAGGTGTCATATGTGATTCCCAGGGCTGCCGTTTTGCGTATAATCAATGCTATTTTTTTATTCACCGATGATTCCACCGGTTGAGAAAAGATTACACAGTTCAGTTCAGTGTATGACTGTAATGCACGAATATACTCTGGTCTGTAATCTTTCCTTAATCGGTGGAAACTCCGTTGATTAATTGAAATATCCGCAAGTTTTTTAAAGTCATCGACGACTCCACCGGTTGAGAAAAGATTACAGATGCGAGTATTTTAGTTTATTATAGTCATGCACTGAACTGAACTGTGTAATCTTTTCTCAACCGGTGGAATCATTGGTGAATTGAAAAATAGCATTGATTATACGCAAAACGGCAGCCCTGGTGATTCCTGTCTAATGTGTCACTCTCTCTACAGAAACACACATCAAAAAGCCTCAAATTAGATAGAAATCGCTCATGATACCTGTAGCTCCACCATTACGCCTCAAACTCTAAAGTAGTTTTGTGAATCTGTTAGTGAATGTCGTAATTTAAACTTTTATGTGCTCATCGTAGTTTTCGATGAATTTTACTCAAGAACTAGAACTCTGTTCAATCGCTTAAAGCGAAAGTTAGCAGACAGGGCTCGCGTTTTGCGTATAATCAATGCTATTTTTCTTTTCACCAATGATTCCACCTGTTGAGAAAAGATTACACAATTCAGTTCAGTGCATGACTATCATAAACGAAAATACTCGCATCTGTTATCTTTTCTCAACCAGTGGAGTCGTCGATGGCTTTAAAAAACGTGCGGATATTTTAATTAATCAACGGCGAGTTTTCACCGATTAAGGAAAAGATTACAGATCATAGTATTTTCGTGCATTACAGTCATACTCTGAACTGAACTGTGTAATCTTTTCTCAACCGGTGGATTCATCGGTGAATAGAAAAATGGCATTGATTATATGCAAAACGGCAGCCCTAATAGCAGGAGCCTTATTTTTGGGAAGAGCGCGCCCAATTTATTATGGACCCTTCTTCCTAAAATTCCCTTAATTGAATCAATGGGGGAAGTAAGGGATAATGTTTATACGGGTACATAATAGTTCCAAATCACATCCAAAATGAATCATATTTTCATTGCGAAACGTAATTCGCGATCCTCCGCCTTGAAACATAAAGGGAGAAGAACAAGTTGACCATTTTACCTCCGAGAGAAAAGAAATATTATGGGAGTGATGAAGCTATCAGTTCTTTTCTTCCGAGCGCTTAAAATGTGAAATTGTCTCGTACCTAATGTGAAGCGTGCTGTCGTGGTATGGTGGGACACAGTACCATTTCTCAAAACTCAAAATCGTCTTTATACTGGCGCCTGTAAGGAAGGTTGCAATAACTGCATTAAATTTGCTAAGAAAGTCGGCGTGTGCGCGCAGTGTGCACTCTGATGCCAGCTTTACAGATTTTTGATAAAAATGGTTGCAAGATATTTTACCTATGCCTGAACAATTTGACGTAAAACTTTTGTCATCATTGGAACTCCTGTGTGTTATTGTTTCAGTTTGATAATTTTTCGACACAAATATCGGTTTCCTTACCTTCCGCAACCTATATTGTGAGGAATTGTAGATATTGAGACGTAAGAATTCTAACAGACGTCGTCAGTGCTTTACTGTTTGTTTGTTTATGAAGTCAGCTGTGAAGACAGTCGGCCATGATTATGAATTTGCCGCGCTAACCCAGCAAAAGATCGTGCACGTGGTGGAAAGATGCAGGAGTGAATACTTAGTGTCTAGTGTTTTTTTGCAATTTGTGAGTTTATTAATGAATTTCAGTGTTTTCTGATGCTGCCATTGTCATTTTTTCGGCTTTTCACTTATGAATTGATACTTTCAAAAGCTGTAGCCGACATGTACAACAGACCCATTTCGGGAACTTTCTAGGAATTTTTGAATCGGATAACGACGCAATGCATGGGCATTTATGGGTAGAACAATAAATAAAACAGTAACAGTAAAATACTGTAATTCAACCTACAAGGGGCGTTCAACTTATAAGTTTCCCTATTTTTTATCTCTGGCCCTGTTGGTGCTAGAAAAATTTCATTTACACGGTTAAATCCGTCAAATCCTCAACTTACCAACGGTATTTTTGTTTCTGAAATTTGAGCAATTTTTGTAGGAGAAAAAGCTATATTTCTACACCCGTGTCGAAAAAGTCCCCGCCAACTTCTGAGTTGGGAAGTAAAAACTAACTTTGACACTTGGGATGAAGAACGCAAAACTTTAAAATAAAAGATACATTTTATTTTTCAAGTATTCCATTTTTACGACTTTTTCACATAATTTCCTTCCAGATTGATACATTTTTCGCAGCGATGAACCAGCTTTTCAATACATTGGGCGAAAAACTCTCGGTCTAAGGACTTGAAAAAAATTCATCACGGTATCCTTCAGGTGATCATCTGACCGGAACTTTACGTGCGATACTTTTGCCGACAGTTTGTGATTATAAATGCATCTCATGATCATCTTAGATAAGATTTCACGACAAAAACTGAGCGCAGCAACAGGTATGGAGCGATAACGGCTCATTTTCGTCGCTAATCAGACGAATGCTGTTGTTCAAAACAGGCGAATATACTTTTTGCTGAAAAAGTTGGCGGGGGACTTTTTCGACACGGGTGTAGAAATATAGCTTTTTCTCCAACAAAAATTGCTCAAATTTCAAAAACAAAAATATCGTTGGAAAGCTGAAGATTTGGCGGATTTAACCGTATAAATTAAACTTTTCTAGCACTAACAAAGCCAGAGATAAAAAATAGGGAAACTTATAAGTTGAACGCCCCTCGTAGAAAGCGAGGACGTTTCGGCTCAAATCGCAGCCATTTTCAACTCAAAAAATAAAATAAAATTGGAAAACAAATTTCAAAAGGCGGAGAGAGCCACCACTCACAACCGTAAACACAAGAAACTCACCTTTTGAAATTTGTTTTTTAACCCTTTAAGAACCAGGTTAGTTCAATAGAACACCCCACTCTTTTGTGTACAAAGGGATGGTAGTTAACTGTTCGTACTCGGGAGAGTTGGAATTGCCTATACGAGGAATTGAAGGCGCCCGACACGAAACCTTATTTATTGCTGTGTTTTCATCTATGGTTGCATTTATCCGAAATGATGACTAAAACAATGTGAAATAGACTAGAGGAGAAAAACGAGTACACTCGGGCTTGGTCCATAAGGGGTTAATTTTATTTTATGTTTTGAGTTGAAAAATGCAGCGATTTGAACCGAAACGTCCTCGCCAATTTAGGTTGAATTACAGCATTTTCCCGGTTACTGTTTTATTCATGGTTCAAGTTGTCGCTTGTTCCTTTTTTCTGTCATTTTTCTTTATGGATAATATAGAGATCCATTGGAGCCCAAAAATCTAAAATCTAAAATCTGTCAACCACGCCAGGTTAAACCAAGCCAAGCAAACAAATCTGAACGAGGAGAATAAGTTGTCCGGATCTTCTTGGTCCGTAATCCAACCCTTTTCCTCCCATTCTCTGTACTCTGTAGCAAGGCTGCAAGGAGGACAAAGCGACACGCACAGTAGGAAATGAAACATGCTTACCTTACCCCCTTGCTCACTCACAGGAGAGTCAGGAGAGTCAGGAGACACAGGAGGGTAGTGAAAGGAGGAGTCGTTTAAACGTCGACTTTACCCGTTAGTTATATACGATGCCCACCGCACCCAAAGCAAGGTTGCCTCGTTCGAACTTTCACCGTAATCGACGGCACTGACATTTTCAATCGTATATTTTTTATCCGATTTCGTGCGGGTAGATTTGTTCTTCAGACGGATTTTTACATTTACCTTTTTTTTTTTTTTTTTTTTTTTTTTTTTTTTTTTTTTTTTTTATTATTATTATTATTATTATTTATTTTTTCTTCTGAATAAGAACGGACTTACCGGTGACATATTATTGCAACAATTGAAACTAACGTCGTTTTAACGTATTTAACATTCTTCATCTTATAACAAGTACTACTCTCTGCATAGTGCATACAGGGACTCTTTTTCAGAAACGCGCGACCGACAGTATAGGATTAAATATTTATAAGGCGCCTTCATTTTCCTTAGACACAATTCCTAATCGGGAAACCAGGAACTGTGATGCAGCCAGAACTCGTTTTGAAGTATGACAGGCTACAACTAAGACATTTGATAGGTCTACTTACTGGACACTGCCCATTAAGGAAACACTTGCGCACAATTGGAGTCTTCAAAGAGAACCCAGTGTGCAGATTATGTGAAATGGAGGAAGAAACCTCATTACACATTATCTACTTCTGTGAAAGGCTCGCTTTCAGACGCTTCAACATCTTTGGCGCAACAGAGCTGGACACAGAAGTGCTGTATGAGAATTTTGGGAAGATGGCCTTAGATCTAACTATGGGCCTAAAACTCTTTGAGATCTCATAATCTATGAGGGGACACAATATATCAGAAATGGTCGCAGTGTCTTTTTGGGCGTTAAACGAACACCCTCAGAAGTAGTACAAAAAAAAAAAAAAAAAAAAAAAAAAAAAAAAAAAAAAAAACAGGAACTGTTATCGCAGGTATAATCTCCATTATCGAAAGTATTTACCATGGTTTCACTGGTCTTAACTCTCTACAAACAGGGACTCTAACCATGGGTTGACTACCTTTTTTGTCTTAAACTGTCTACATGAATCGACGATCTACGTCCGACAACCCTGCGCCGTAGATTTCTCGCGACATGCAACTGCGTCGCTCCGTCGCTAGCTGCCCGCGATGATAAACTCTTCCGTCTGGCGCCATCCGCCACATTCAACAGCAACGGGAGGGAATAAGACAAGGGGACAGGGACAGTATACATATACATATACAACGCACAGCAGTCCCACTAAACTCAACTCGTCTATCCCTTCGTTTTAGGGGTCGACTAAAGAAACGAAGCGGTCGTGCGGGGGGCGGAGGGAGGGGGTAAAGGGACTATCGAGTATAAGAGTCGGAGGTGGATATGGTGTCATCACCGCATGGGCGGATACAGGAATTTGTCTTTCTCTCTCTTTCTCTAGCCATTTGAATCCATGTGTTATAAAAGGATAGCAGTGGGGGCCATCACGTGACATTATCCCCTAACTCCGTCCTTTTCTAACGCACACGTTCAAATGGAAAGAGAGAAAGAAAGAAAAATCCCTGTATCCGCCTATGCAGCGCCGACCTTTTACTCGGAGGGACGTACATATACGCGGACTCAATCCTCAACGTCCACCATTCCTCCGTCGTTCAACGTTGACTAGGCGTATTTTTTTTCTTTTTTTCTTTCCCTTTTTATTCGTTCGATTTTACGCTCAACTTCACCGTCCACCGTTCACACCGGAACTCATTTAAACCGTTGCGGTCGCGGTCGTATGCCGCGCCTCCTTACTCTTCAGCTTGGTGATTTATGAGAAAGGAGACAACCCTCCAGATGACCTAATGGGGAGTCGCTTTCTGAAAAGGATCCCTAAAGCTTGCTACTGTAATTAATTAGGTTGAGGAAAGATGAAATGCAAGCATTACTGTGGGTCGGAAGATATCCAATTTAAGGTCAGTTAATTATTATAGTTGAGAGTGGGTCCATTTTCTGGCGAATAGATTTAATGGTGTTATTCATGTGGTAGCGTAGCATGAATTTTTGTCAAGGGATAGCATAATCTTTAGGGTCAAGTTTTTAGTCGATAATCCCATACTAGAAAAAGCGAAAGGGGAAATTTCACCCTCAGTTGACACGCATCGCTGGAAAAATGGTCCATACAGGTCCATAAAGTCCATAACCAATTCCCTATACAGAGTATGGATATGTATGAATCCATGGATATGTAATATGTAAGAATCTGTGCAAGTTTTGAGTAAAAAAATGATTGAATTAAGAAAAAAAAAGTAATAATTCCAAGGGACCAGCCACAGGATGATATAGAATAAAGATTTGAAGTGAGAATGTATCTAAAGAAAATTAAATTGAATTTTTCTGTGTATTTAATTGTATGATAAATAATCGGTTTTATCGAACTATCGGAAAGAGTTTTGATTGGAAAGAGACAAGGTCAGGAACTCAGACTAAATTTGACTTAAATTCCCCTTCCGTGTGTCTTTAGACTGAGCAAGGAGAAGGATGGAAATAGTTAAAATAAGTATAAAAAATAATAATAATTAAAAAAAAAAACTGATTAATAACGTGACACAAGTTTAGAGTTTTAGGGTTCGTGGTGTCAAAGATGACCCGGCTTACGCCTTTAGCGTGGCACCAGAAAAATCAGTAAAAAAATATTTTAAAAAATGAATAATGCGAATGCCAAGGTGCATCGGCTGCCGCGAATTTTGCGGGAAATCAGAAAGTTGTCGAAATGAGCTAAAATATAACAATAATAAAAAAGCGGGAGATTCGCTATCATTAAGAAAAAGGCCCAACTTCAAAGAAGCGGCAGCAAACACTCAGGAAGTGAAGCCATGAAAACGGCTGCTTTAATACAAACACGTCGAATTGATCCTTGATGACAACTAAAGAGAAGCTTCGTTCGCGTCTTGTGGTTGGCGTAAATACAAGTATAAGAGGCTCCGTTCGCGTCGTGTAAATTCAGGCGAACGCTGTTAGATAGCGCCAATCAGATCATGATCTCGAATGGATCGAGTGAGAGAGAGACTTCGTTCGCGTCGTATAAGTTCAGGAGAACGCTGTTAGATAGCGCCATTTGGGAATAAGAATTAGCTGATTAGGATAATCCTACTTCGTAGTTCGTACCGTGATTAGTTGCAAGCCGAGTCTTCGAAATTGGCGGGAGAATCCTACAGAGGGTCTTATGAATAGCGGCAGCCGGTGATGAGCGTTCCAAACAATACAGTTTTTATCTTTCGCTCTCACGTGGCCCCTATGTACTGCCGTCTCACTCTAATTTCAAAAATTGTTTCTAGAGACATCTTTCGTGAAATTTTTTTGGCTGAATTGAATTCCTCGAGGCATTTCCACGCGATAATGATAATAATATGTCGTAAAACGAGGCACCGTATACGAATTTAGAAACTAGAAAGAGATGGGGTTACATGGAGGTCACGGGAGAGTGAGTGAGATAGTTTGGAACGCTACGCGAGTTTTATCACAACCGATTGCGACCGATGAGTGCATTGTTGTGGGTTGTTGGCTAAACGTTGACTTCGGACTAAAACCGTCTACTTCATCCACGTCGTTAAAGTTGAGATGATTGGATAGTGGTAATTAATTTCACTGACTAAGAGTTCTGAAAAGAACTTGCAATTAATTCCATCAGGTAAAGATGAATCCGTGTTCAGAGGTCTAGATAATAGAGAGATTTGACTGGCTGCTTCGGCGTATGCGCCACCAACGACAATGGGTCTGTTGCACACTTCGGCTACAGCGTTTTAAAGTATCAATTTCTATGTATAAAAAGCCGAGAAAATAACAATGGCAGCATCAGAAAACACTAAAATTCAGTATTAAACTCACAAATTGCGAAAAACACTAGACACTATTCACCCCTGTATCTTTCCACCACGTGCACGATATTTCGCGAAATTAGCGCGGCACATTCAAATAATCACGGCCGACTGTCATCACAGCTGACTTCATCAACAAACAAACAATAAACACTGTCGGCGTCTGCTCGAATTCTTACGTTTCAATATCCTCCATTCCTCACAAAAGGTGGTGAAAGGTACGGGAACCGATATTTGTGTCGAAAACTTATCAAAATGAAACAATAACTCACAGGAGTTCCAAGCATGATGATCGAAATTGGAATCATCCTTGGAACTCCTGTGAGTTATTGTTTCATTTTGATAAGTTTTCGACACAAATATCGGTTCCCGTACCTTTCACCACCTTTTGTGAGGAATGGAGGATATTGAAACGTAAGAATTCGAGCAGACGCCGACAGTGTTTATTGTTTGTTTGTTGATGAAGTCAGCTGTGATGACAGTCGGCCGTGATTATTTGAATGTGCCGCGCTAATTTCGCGAAATATCGTGCACGTGGTGGAAAGATACAGGGGTGAATAGTGTCTAGTGTTTTTCGCAATTTGTGAGTTTAATACTGAATTTTAGTGTTTTCTGATGCTGCCATTGTTATTTTCTCGGCTTTTTACATAGGAATTGATACTTTAAAATGCTGTAGCCGAAGTGTGCAACAGACCCATTATACGGAGAGACTCGCGGTATTCTAGTTGGAATGGTGCATGTTTTCGAGAAACATTTTGAAATCCATTAAGTAGAGAGCGGGTGAGTTTGGTCATGAGTCTAAAAACAATCGTTTTGCAAAGACTTTGAGGGGAGGGAGGGGGTTGTGCAATTTTACATTTTTGGAATGGTGTTTTTGAGAAACCTTTTGAAATCCATTGAGTAGAGAGATGGTAAGTTTGGTGAGTCTAGAAAAAAAAATCTTGTTGCAAAGACTTTGAGGTTTTCGAGCCGAACAAGCTTATAAATAAAACGATCTTCGGAACGCCTCAGAATGAGGGAATAGGCATCTCGCATCACAGGCATCGCGTATCCCATAACTTTGAATGCCGGCGCCGGTGAAACGTTCGGCGAAACTAAGTTTCCTCGCGGGCCAGCTAATCTTGCAGATATTGATGGAAAGTGTGTTCAAACTCGGTCCGCGCTCAACTCCAAACCCGAGATGTCGAACACATCTCGGAAACTTATTCCAAAATTTCACGCAGATTTCTAAGAATGCTCTCCCGAACACATCCCTCGTGCGGGCGGTCGTGGCGAGTTTGGGGGAGAAAGGGCAAGGGAGAGGGAGGGAAGGGGGTTGCAAAGGCTCAGCCGAGACCGCGAAAGACGGTGCAAAACACACTCTCTCTCGTTCAGATTGAGAAATGCCAAGTTCGCGATCTTAATGAATGCAGGCTTATCAGATTTAGCGCGATCTATTGAACATTGACTGGAATACCGAATTTTGTACCCCCTCTCCTCTCTCTCTCTCTCTCTCTCTCTCTCTCTCTCTCTCTCTCTCTCTCTCTCTCCCCTCTCTCTCTCTCTCTCTCTCTCTCTCTCTCTCTCTCTCTCTCTCTCTCTCTCTCTCTCTCTCTCTCTCTCTCTCTCTCTCTCTCGCTCTTTGGCGCTCCTATGCCCCCCACCGTGACTCCCCCCTCTCTTAGCTCCCCGGTGTCTTCGGGTAATCACGTTCGACGGGAAGCGAGCGCACAGTGGAATGAGTAGTACTGTGTTGTCTGTAGCAGCGATGAATTTGCTCAATTGAAACCAATTGAAAATATCGGAGTCTCTCGGGACCGGCGAAGACTACTGAATTCGACCATTTGATTAGATTCAAATGAACATAATGCGAGGTTGCCAGCTAGAAAACACGGCTTTTCCGCCACTGTGTAAGTCAAATTTTGAGGAACTGCTGAGTTAGCAATTTTTTTTTAATTTACCGATAATTCCACCGATCGAGAAAACATTATACATTTCAGTTCAGTGTATGACTGAACTGCACGAAAAAATACTAATCTGTAATATTTTCTCCGCCGGGAGAGTCGTCGATGGCTTTCAAAAACTTGCGGGTATTTTAATAAATAAACAGCGATTGTATCGATTGAGAAAAGATTTTATAGATCAGAGTATTTTCGGGCAGTACAGTCATACACTGAACTGAATGGGGCTGCTGTACAGTGCACACTTTTGCTGTAAGCGATGTGATAGTCGATTCTGGAGTAAAAACTTCCAGTAATAACGATGTCAGCACTAAAAACTTCCGAAATTCACACCTAACTTCAATAAACGCTTTTATTTACGAGAGTGTAATAGTTGCGTAGCGCAGTAATAATGGGAGATTCCCATCTAACAATACTGTAATTCCATCAAAAAGTGACCAATAAGAGACGAATTTCCTTTGACACCGGTGTCAGCAGGTGTCCAGGTACCATTAATCAAACGTGGATCATTATACTCTGGTGCCTATATAATTACTCCGTGAATTTTTCTTGACAGCATAGAGAGAGTGATGAAATTAAGATAGGAATCTCCCATTATTAGTGCCATACGCCGCCATTATGCTCGCGCATTTAAAAGCATTTTTTGAATTGAGGAGTAAATCTAGTGAGTTTTTAGTACTATCATTGTTACTGTATGAGATTTTCACACCTGAATCAATAATCAAATCGCTTACAGCAAAGGTGTGCAACAGCCCCATTGTGTAATCTTTTCTCAACCGGTGAAATCATGGGTGAATTACAAATTACCATTGCTTATACGCAAAACGGCAGATCTGCCTCTCCCACCTCCGCTCTGCAGCTTCAGTCAATATTTCACCCCTTCTGTCCGAAATATCAATTTTTTTACACCCCACTGTGTGATTACTGTAGTCAAAGTTTACAGAGATGAAGAAGGGGGCGCTCGTAGGACGATAGAGAGAGAAAGGGGGGAGGTGAAGTAAAGGGGGGCCATGCCAGAGGGGTGCACAACTGTAATTGCAGTCAGGTCTGCATTTACAAGTAATAACCTAGCGCCGCGTGGTATGCATGCGGAATGCAACGAGAAAGACCCGACTGACTGGTTGTATGAGTGTGAAGAGGGGAGGGGGTAAAGTGTAGGGGAAGGGGGGTGAAGGGGGGAGGGGTGAGGGGTGAGGGGGAGGGGAAATGCAGCGTGGCATAGGGTATAGGGTACCGTGCCGGCGTCTCCTTCCGTATATACCACACACATTGCATTGAACTGGGAATGGAATCGGATCATGTACGCCGATTATACCCGAAGTTAGGTCGGGCGAGCAAGAACAAAACGTGTATTTAGGCGTGATAGCGAGCGGCGCGGCGGCGAGCACGAGCACTGAGATGGATATGCGCGCCTTGGTATATCGCTGCTGGGGCTCTGTGCGAGTTGGATGCGAATGTGGTAGTGGTAACTGGATAGTGCGGTAACTGTGATGCTGGTAGTCGTGGTGGTAGTATAACCCCTCCGTTTTCCTCCCATAGCCGTATCATACCCGCTCCTTTTCCACCCCCCAATTTAAATGAGTTTTAACAGCTCAACACACACACATCTTATTAACTAAATTGGGATCAAGTTATTTCGGACCTAATTGCGATCGCATCGCGAACACTGTTCCACCGTAAGAATTTTAACATGCCCAATTTCTCCGAGTATAACAACGGTTTTGCGAAATGAATCGTGCGTTTCAGAGGCGTAGCGAGCGATTTGGCAACGTTGTATTGTGTCCATTTAAACCCATGTAAAAGGTCGGATGCAACGGTGTTCACCGAACACCCAGTAGTTCGATCTTTTTCATAGATTGAAATGGATAAACTGTAACGTTGCCGAATGCACGCTACGCCGCGCCACTGGTGCGTTTATCATAAGTCTAAGCGCTCATCATCAGAGATTACACCAATGGGGCTCTTGTTAACTTTTGCTGTGGGCAAATGAATAGTCCAATCTGATGTAAAATCCAGCGAAAATCAAGAAAATCGCACTAACAAAGTCTAAATTTCAGTAATAAACTCACATAACTGATAAAACGTTAAGTTTGTAATGGCGGTTCAATTACGCAGGTGTCATGGGAGATTCCTGACTAATTTGCCACGTTCTCTAAGGAAACACAGAGATATGCCTCAATTTATATAGGATCCATGATGCCTGTGTCTCTCCGCCATTAAGTACGATTCTGAGAGTGAATTTCGTTGTTTTTTAGTGTACTTATCATCTTACAGGTTCTTATGCAAGAATCAACTCTTCAATCCCCTGTAGTAAAACATTGCAAGAGCCCCATTGTAAGTTTAAAGAGATACGGTGTATCAGTTCGAAAGTTTCCTAAATGTTTTGGGTTTCTCACGGTCAAAAAGTTTGATACAATTTATTCTATCCGCACCGGGAAAAACCCGCATAAGTAGCGCTTGCTAAACTTTTGTTAGAAAAATGACCCAAGTATCGAAAGTTTTTATCCCGCTGGTGGTCAATAGAATGCAACGGAGATCTTACGGGATGATCACTGGGTCTGGAGTACTACGTAATTCCTTTGGATGAGGAACTTTTTGGTCATAATTACTGCCACAGTATATCTTTGGCTTAGTAATCTTATGCCCATATTTTCCTTTTGATCTTTCATTGTGTCCAGCGGAAAAAAATAATATTAAGCTCCTTCATTTTGAATTGACGCAACACGCATTTTTTTTTTTTAACCACGTGGAGTTTCGAATTATCGCTCTATACTTGTGATGCAACGAGGAAACCCTTAAAGCTTTGCCGTTTTTATTCCAAACAAACGTAATACGCAATTATTAAATAACGTCATAATCTGTATATCACGGATTTACAAAGTTTTGTGTGTATCATAATGTATGAGCTCATGAAAGAATTTTCTTTTCGATCTAATTTTGACCAACAAAAAAGCTATAAAGCTCCTCCATTCTGAACTGAGGCAATACGATTTACGCTTATTCGTACTTGTGCTATACTGAAAAAACACTTTAGTCAGCAGGACCAAAGTTATTAGGTACTATTTCGATACCGCGCACTATTTAGGCAGAAGAGCCAACGTCTTTGTGCAATTTGCCTAAAGCTTTGGTTCTCCTGCCTAAAGCTGTGGTTCTCCTACCTAAAGAATGCTTGGTATCTATTTATTGCCAAAGTTTTTTTTTTTCTCAGTGTAAGCATATATAAGCATCAGCATATGATCATGCTAACCGCATGCAGTTTTGATAGATTTATAATCTAGTTTAGCTCTCAGAATTCCGACATCTTGTCACATGATACTTATCAACCTGACCGACAACATATTCTCCCCCTTTGCAGCTTTTCCCTGCGCATAAATTCAATTTATTCTTAATTTTAAGAGGCACTGTCTTTGTTTGTTTCAGATACACCTTCTTTTGGTATTAGTAGGACGCCCGGTTTTGGGATGATTTTAACTGTAGGCATGCCAGTTTCATTGAAATGTGATGTCGATTCAAATCCTCCGTCCACACCAGTTTGGCAAAAAGGTAAGTTATCGGTTTAAAACAAATTTTTGATAAGAAAAGAATAAATCATTCAGAACGTTCATGGTGCTCTTTAAGAGCATCGCCAATGTTTTTTTCTAATGAGGAAAGAATCTTCCAAGCAGATCTATTTAATTTGTAGTCTTCAACAGATGTTATTTTCTCCAGAAGACGTCATCTTGCGAAAAAGTTCGTTGATAGTTCCAAACTATCTGTCTCAATCTTACGTGACTCCTCTGTATTTAAGCAAACATTAATTTTTCAATTTCTTCTAATGCGATTTCGAGATTAAAAAAAAAAAAAAAAAAAAAAAAAAAAATCGTGAAGCAAGGCTCGTTCAAGAAATTCGACGCTAATCAAAGATATCTATATGTGTATACTTGACGGTAACGTGAGAGTTATAGAGAGAGAGAGAGAGACAGCTTAGAAGGCTACATGCCACTTCTGTAACGCGGCTCTGAAACAACGTCTGTTTCATTTGTTTTCAATGACAGTTTACAACAGGTCCATTGCAGCTCAAAGCTTCAACATTGCACCAATGCCTTCCGTTCAACAACCAAAATGATTACAGCAGCTGCATTAAGATCGATTAGTAAGCACAAAAATCAAATATGAAAGCAATAATATTGAAGGCCCAACAACCATACGTACTGTTGAGTACGCAAAGAACCTTATTCAAAATGAGCCATTTTGGCCCTGAGGAATTTGTTTTGGATTATTCTTCCATTGGATAGAGCATCGTTTCGCGGTTCTAAAACTGGGTTTGTTTTTGTCCTAGCCCCTCTAGGAGCGGCGGGGAGGGGTCAAAGTTGAAACCTATTTTCGTCCATAACTTTTCACCAAATTAAGCTACGACTCTCAACTTTAACCAAATGTTTAGCGTAAAAAGAGCTTTCTTTTGATGTATATGATAGTGTATTTATATCATTTTCAAGGTAAAATTGCAATTTTTTGTTTTTACAAACCCAAAATTTTTAAAATTTGCATTTTTAAAGATGAATACCATCTTCGATTTTTTTCAAAAACTATCTAAACAAATTCCTCAGGGCCAAAATGGCTCATTTTGAATAAGGTTCTTTATTCTTTCTCTAGTGAAGTATTAAGATAATATTTTTTTTTTTTTTTTTTTTATACTGAATGGCGCTTCTATTCCAAACTCACTATGTCATCACTCAGAAAACACGCCATCCTCACTGGCGGATCTCTCTCTCTCTCTCTCTCTCTCTCTCTCTCTCTCTCTCTCCCTCTTTCTCTCTCTCTCCCACTCCTTCTCCATTTACCTCTCTCTATCTCCCTTTCCCTTTCCCTCTCTAAACATCTCTCTGCTCTTTTAAACACATTATATTAGAAAAGGATAAGCGAGGAGGATAGAAAGCTCAACGCACATACTTGACTCGCGCCCATACCGCTATCTCTTTCTACCATGTGCGTTCAATTGGGTGAAGTGGGAGACAGACGAATTCCTGTTGCCGCTAGTGCGTCGTTCCCATCCTGTCTGTTACGTTCTTATGCATTCGACTGGTGCGCATCCTCTCTTCTGCAAGCTCCTCGCGCGGAGTTGAAGCAGAGCTGCCGATTTGCGTAGATTCAATGGCATTTTGAAATTCACCGAAGATAGATTCCACCGGTTGAGAAAAGATCACAGAGTTTAGTTCAGTGTATGACTTTAACGCACGAAAATACTAGCGTCTTTTATCTTTTCTCAACCGGTAGAGTCGTCGATAACTTTGAAAACTCGCGGACATTTTAATTAATGGGGGTCTTGCTAACTTTTTCTATAATCAAATAAATGGGTCCAATCTGATAAAATGACCAGCAAAAATCACGAAGATCACGAAAATCACGCTGAAAAAGTGTAAGATTCAGTAATAAACTCACGAAACTGCTTCAACGGCAAGATCGTAATGGCGCTTCAATGCAGGTATCATGGCCGGGAGATTCCTGTCTAATCTGTCACTTTCTCTACGGAAACACAGAGATATGTCTCGCTTTAGATGGGAATCTCCCACGATACTTGCGTTAAACCGCCATTATGCCCGATTCTGAGAGTCAATTTCGTGATTAATCGGAGTGCTCATCGTTATTTTTTTTATAGGTTTTCATGCAAGAATCAACTTTTCAATCCCCCGTAGCAAAAGTTTGCAAGAGCCCCATTGACGGCGTTTCCACCGATTGAGAAAAAATAAAAGACACCAGTATTTTCGTGCATTACAGTCACTCACTGAACTAAACTCTGTAATCTTTTCTCAACCGGTGGAACCTTCGGTGAATTTCAAAATGCCATTAAATCCACGCAAATCGGCAGCTCTGAGTTGAAGCTTTGCGATGCGCGATGGACGATGTTTGCTGCATTTCCAAAGACGACGAAACCGTTTAGTAGAGGATATGGAGGAGGGGCAGTCACGAGAGAGAGAAACGCTTTTGCTTTTGGCTTCAAAGTTCATAAACACAAAATACGATGGGATATACGTAAGTACGAATGCGAAAATTTGCATACAATACGCAAATGTTTCGTTTCGAAGTGCATTTTGTTTCTCGGCGATTGTTGAAAGTGTTTTCTCATTGTGCATTTGCTGAGAGACGCGCGCGACGCGACGCCCGACGCCCGACGGGGGCGCATTATCATGAGCGATAATAATCGTTGAAGAATATCTCTCGGAGTTAATTAAAACCTGCTCTTCGCATAAACTCGTAAATTAGTTTCTGACTTCATTTTGCTTCGAGTGTACTGCTGTAGGAGTGGATATAGAGAGTGCATATATATAGAGTATAGAAGCAGCGTTCGGCGATCAATTCGTGAAATGATTGCAGTTATTCTAATTGCCATTAATCAACGCCCGGCGTTGCGTTCCGTTGGTACGCCAGTAGTGGAACGTTGTGAATCCCCCCACGTTAGCCTGCTGTTGCCATGTTGAACGAGTTCTTTTTTGATTTTCGTTTAAGGTCATTCTTTTTGGGATTCAGGTGTAATGGGTGATTCTTGTCTATTTTTTAACTCCCTCCATAGAAACACAGAAAAGAATGTCTCTAATTACTCGTAGATAGGAATCTCTCATTGTACTTGCGTATTTCTGTCATTATGTCTTAATCTTTAAAGTCATTTTATGAGTGTGAGTGAATTTTGTATTTTTTTTTTTCTTTTTTTATCTGCCCATCCTAATTTGCGCTATGAATTTTGCTCTAGAATTGACTATTGAACCACCTATAGCAAAGTTAGCAAGCGCCTCATTGTGGTCGACAATCACCATAACGGAAACATACTCTGGGTGGCATTTGGGTTTATTTCCATAGAGGCTACGTCCTCTTGCATCAGTAATAATTTGGGAAATATTGTAAATTTTGGGGAAAATGTCGCCAACTATAGAAAATCATCATGGGTAGGTAGGTATAGGTACTTACACATATTATGTTTGGTCTATGTTTGAGGAGCTTTTGTTTGCCGATTTGATGTTACACAATGTCCAATATATATGACGCCCTGATACGGCAACACTTCTTCCAACGTTGAATTCCACATTCCAATACCCTTGCTAATTTATCATTCTGTTTGAATTTAATCTACTTCCCGCAAATTTTTTGTTTGTCAGTTTACTCAATCTTCACGCTGTAACCGGGTAGTGCTTTACAGCCAATATGCTGTCAATTTATTACTTCAAATACACTCACTCAAATATAGTTTTTGTAACCCACAAAAAAGAACTTGAAAAGTAGCTAGCCTAACTCAGAAAATAAATTTTAAAGTATTTCGTGCTGCAATCAAATGTTGCATAGATACGGGTCATTCCACAATAACAAGAAGGTTTTGCTGACACCGATAAGTCACATAAAATTGCATCATTAAATGTTTAAAGCAACCAAACGAAGATTATCAAAGATTACAAAATAATACAAGAAATTAGGCAGCTAAACTTAACATTCAAATGTTTGTAAATTCTGTTGATATATTCAAATAACGCAAAGATTCCGTCTATGTAGTTGTATAGCGGTGATCACTGGCGCAACCAGGATATCTTCCATCTCCCGCATTTCCCATTTGAATGTATAAGTAGGAAAAGGACAGAAGGAGGGGGTTTTATCCCGTTGTCCACCCTTGTCTAACATACGTTTTTAATGGAGAAAAGAGAGAGATGAAGAAACTCTCGGTGCGCTACTGGCGGTGATAATAGTGTATAGTATGGCGTGGGACGGTGGGTTGTTTTAAATCGAATGGATTTTCTGAGTTAATGAGTGAATTTTGAAAGGTTTTAAGTGAAGAAGTAAATAATTTTCGTGTCTCGTGACATACCCTGTATATATGCTTTATTAATGATCACCCTATATACTGTGCAACTGCAGCGTAAGATGTCTATGCTGTCTCAGCAATATTCTTTTTTCTTCGTGAATATTGCGTTCTCTTTTTTCCCCAAGCAGTCGTCGAGTATCATCGCAATGAGATTGTGCAAGCCGCTCTATAAAAACGTTGTTTATTAAATAAACGGTATATAATGTTTATGCTTTAAACCAAAATCTAACTTGTTATTCTTATCAGGTTATGGGCCCAGCCCACTCAGGCCTAAAAAGTTTTCTTTAAAAACCGAAGGGAACATGCGAAAGTGTAAATTCGTACTATCGATCTTGTCGCGTGCGTTACGAGTGAGCTCATCCGTTTATTTCAGTAAGTGACATATTTTTTACCGGAAAAATGAGTTGGTTTTCGAGCGACTCCGCAGTAACGGTAAATAACGATCTCGATGTTCACAATATTACTCTGTACGTGTTGTTTGGATTACTTGTCCTTGTGTTAGTGATGTTCTACGCTGTGCGAAAATGCCGGAAAATGCATAAGCTACTAAAAGAAGCAAACAGAGCTTAAATCAACATAAAAACTGTCGCGTGAATTTTCTGTGCGATTTAAAAATTAAAAAACCGTCGCGTGATTTTCTGTGCGATTTAAAAATTTAAAAAAAAAAAAACCGTCGTGTGATTTACTGTACGACGTAAAAACATCGCGTGATTTTCTGTGCGATTTAAAAACTTTAAAATTCAACGGTCTCTTACAGTGTAGCGACAACAACTGGCAAAATGGAGGAATACTCTCATTTGGATAAACTAAAAAACCACGAAAATTTTCAACTCTGGAAATTCCAGGTAACAGTGATGTTTAGAGCCATAGAAGCATTAGATGTAATTGATGGTACCACCAAAAAGCCGGTCAAAGAAGACTCGACTTGGATAAAGAAAGATGCGCAGTGTCAGAAAATTTTGATCACAACAATTGAAAAAAATTTGCAAGTACATCTTATGACTTGTAGCACATCAAATGAGATGTGGATAAAAATACTCGAGATGTTTGAAAATAAAGACGAAGAGCGCAAGTGCTTACTTATGCAAGAATTTTTCAACATAAAAATGGGGAAAGGTGAAAAAGTCTCACTTTTTCTCAGCAAAATTAAGAATCTCTTCAGTCGTTTAAAAACCCTTGACAACTCGTTAAATGATGACTTGTTGACAAATAAAATCGTTTCTTGTCTCCCAGACAAATATGATAGTTTTGTGACTGCTTGGCGATTGACGGGCAATAAAAATCAGGGTGAATTAGTTTCAAATCTGATTGCAGAAGACATACGGCATGAAAACAAAAACAACGGAGGCGAAGAACCGGTAGCTTTTGTTTCTAAAGAGAGAACTTGTTTCAACTGTAAAAAACCAGGCCATTTTATCCATGAATGTCCTACCAAAAAACACCAGAAGAAGGGTGGAAGGAAAAATCTGTTTTGCACAATTTGTAAAAAGAAAAATCATGTTGCTGAAAGATGTTTTTTTCGAAACAAAGAAGAGGCTAGCACCAGCGGTGAAAACTCTAAGAAGAAAGATGACAAGAATAAAGTGTGTTTCTTATCCAATGCTGATAACTGTACACAAGACTGGGTCATCGACTCAGGCTCATCTTTGCATTTGACAAATCAAAATCAATCTTTTGAGGATTTTGAGGAAAACATAATAGATATCGGAGTAGCGAAAAAGGGTGAAATCATCAAAACTATGGGAAGCGGAACAATTGAGATGAAAAATTGTTTTTTAAAAGACGTTTTCTATGTACCAGACCTTGCAACGAACCTACTTTCAGTTAAGGCCATTACTGATAAAGGAGGTGAAGTGCTGTTTACGAAAAATAAAGTAATGATCTGTAAAGATGCCATTTTTTCGAAAAACAAAGAATCAACGCTCAAAAATAGAGGAATAATAATTGAGGGAAAACAAAATGAAACAGGGTTGTTCACAGTCAACTTTAAACCCGAAATAACTTCAGGAACCTCTTATGTGACTAAAACCGACAACCTAATGACACTTCACAAAAAGATGGGTCATCTCGGTGAGAAAAATTTAAGAAAATTATCAAAAATTTGTGATGGTTTAAAATTAAGTGATGAAGAACTGAAGAAAGGACTAGAAAATTGTGATATCTGCTTAAGAGCAAAGCAGACTAGACTCCCATTCTCTGAAAACCGATACAAAGCCAACAAGCCTCTCGAAATCATACACTCGGATGTTTGTGGTCCTATCGAACCCACTACTTGGGACGATAAAAGCTACTTTGTCACTTTTACCGATGATCATACGAATTTTACTCAAACCTATCTCCTGAGTCACAAGAATGAGGTATTTGATGCTCTTCAAGAATATTCAGCTCAAGTGGAGGCGAAATGGAATACGAAGATCAACAAGCTTCGATGTGATCAAGGAGGTGAATATTCATCGAAAGTTTTGAAGGATTGGTGCAAAAAAAAAAGGAACTCTGATCGACTACACGACTCCGTTTACACCACAGTTAAACGGAAAATCCGAGCGTAAAAATCGGACCATTATGGAACGTGCCAGAGCAATGTTGTACGAAGCGGAAGTTGCTAAAGAGCTATGGGGTGAAGCAGTTTTGGTCTCAACCTATCTGATCAATCGAAGTCCCAAGAACGACATGACAGTGACTCCGTACGAGGCGTGGACGAGCAGAAAACCTAATCTCGATAATATTGCAATTTTCGGGTGTGTCGCGTTCGCAAAAAGAAATAATTATCTCAAGAAACTTGATGAACGATCGAAAGAATTTATTTTTGTCGGGTACAATTCTCATGGTTATCGCCTGTGGGATCCCGAAATGCGAAAAATCGTTACGTCACGGGACGTAATTTTTCGTGAACCGATTCGAAGAGGCAAGATAAAGTGGATCGACAGTGAACTGTGCGACGAAAAAGAAGAAGAAGCAAACAACGGTGAAGACAGTGACAGCGCCGAGAAGAAAAGTGTCGACGCATCAACAGAAACAGAAGGAAGCAGTGATGAAGACCCAATTCCAAGGTTGCCAGCTGTGACTAGATCAGGAAGAAAAGTCAAGCCGACGCAATTCTATGGGGAGCCATTACCAAACGACCTGGCAATGATGTCTTACATCGACGCGATCAGCAGCCCAGACAAGCGGCACTGGATGAGTGCAATTGAAGAAGAAAAGCAATCCCTAGCAGAAAATGACACGTGGGACATAGTGTCTGAAGACGAAGCCCGAGGTAAGAAACTTCTCTCTAACCGATGGGTGTTTCGAATAAAGGATAATGGGGTGTACAAAGCCCGTTTGGTGGTCAGGGGCTGCGAACAAAAAGAAAATTTTGACTATAATGAAATATTCAGTCCAGTTGCAAATGCAAGTGGAATAAAATTTTTAATGTGTCTAGCTGTAGAGAGGGATATGGTTATGGCTAAATTTGACGTAAAAACCGCTTTCTTGCATGGAAATCTTGAGGAAACAATTTTTATGAAAATCCCTGAGGGTTATACAAATCTGGGAGGTAAAGTGTGCAAACTTAAAAAATCTCTATACGGTCTAAAACAGGCACCATTATGTTGGAACGTGACTCTTACTGATTTCCTGAAAGAATTAGGTCTCATAAAAATCAAATCAGACCATTGTATTTTTAAGTCTAAAAGTGAAAACCTATATTTAGCTATTCACGTTGATGATGGTTTCGTTATAGCCAAAAATGAAAAAGAAATTGAAGATTTCTTCAAAAGACTAAACTCAAAATTTAAAATGACAACCGAGATAAATCCAAAAACCTATTTGGGTATGGAAATAGAGAGGGGTGCCGAAAATCTAAAACTCACACAAAAACAGTACATCAAAAATGTACTTGCAACTTTTAATATGAGTGAAGCCAAGGGAGTGACAACTCCCATGTTGCCAAACCAAGAGAGGGATCTTGATCCTGCAACTTCCTCAAAGTTTCCATACAGACAAGCGGTCGGGGCTCTACTATACTTAAGTAATAAAACGAGACCTGACATTGCCTATGCAGTCTCAATAGCCAGTAGAAATCTAGAGAACCCAAAAGAGAGTGACATCGACAATGTGAAAAGAATCTTTAAATATCTGAGACAAAACCCAGATTCCGGTGTGATGTTCAAGAAAACAGGCGAAATTAAACTAGATGCATATTGCGACTCTAGCTTCGCCGACGACAGAGAAACTCGAAAAAGCACTACTGGTTTCATAATCTTAATGAGTGGAGGGGCATTAACTTGGTCCTCAAGAAAACAACCGATAGTTACTCTATCTACCACAGAATCAGAGTTTGTTGCAGCCGCTGACTGCACAAAAGAGGTTCTCTATTTGAAACATCTAATCGAAGAGATAGTTTCTGAATCAAAACTCAGGACAGTACTACACATCGATAACCAAAGCGCCATAAAAATTATAAAAAATGGCGTATTTAACAAAAGATTCAAACACATCGAAGTAAGATACCATTTTTTACATGAAAAATACTGCGAGAAGGTCATCGATGTGGAATACTGTCCGAGCGAAAAACAACTCGCCGACATCCTTACCAAACCACTTTGTGGCCAAAAGTTTGAAAAACTCAAGAACTCACTTACCGTGTAAGTGTAAGTTCACCTGTATATAAATATCTTTTATAATCAAAAATTAGCTTTAATTTATGTGAAGAGCGGCAGGGAGTTGTAAGTATATATAGCCCGGTGGGGACAGGGACCTTCCCTTTAATTTTTTTAAAGAAAACTTCTACTTAACTCCAATTATTTAGAGAGGGTGAAGAAGTAAATAATTTTCGTGTCTCGTGACATACCCTGTATATATGCTTTATTAATGATCACCCTATATACTGTGCAACTGCAGCGTAAGATGTCTATGCTGTCTCAGCA
Organism: Trialeurodes vaporariorum; assembly: GCA_011764245.1. NCBI lineage: Eukaryota > Metazoa > Arthropoda > Insecta > Hemiptera > Aleyrodidae > Trialeurodes > Trialeurodes vaporariorum. Next base: position 16,818,834 of record VMOF01000035.1, read on the forward strand.
ATATTCTTTTTTCTTCGTGAATATTGCGTTCTCTTTTTTCCCCAAGCAGTCGTCGAGTATCATCGCAATGAGATTGTGCAAGCCGCTCTATAAAAACGTTGTTTATTAAATAAACGGTATATAATGTTTATGCTTTAAACCAAAATCTAACTTGTTATTCTTATCATTAAGGGCATCGTTATTTTCGCCGAATTTTGTGTTATAGAATCAATGTGTTATACTATAGCAAAAGTACGCAACAGACCCATAGCCTTATCATTTTTTGCTGCTGAGATATAATGTAGGGAAACTTAGTTTTGGCCCGACACTCGTATTTATTCATTAGGTAACTTTTGAGGCTTTTATGATGCAATTTCTATGGTATCTTTTGGCGCCAACAAAAAATTCCTGTTATCGTGCGGAATGAACCTTAAATAGACCACAGTTTTTTAACATTTGCCCTTGCATGACGCAATGGTTTTTCATTTTTCTATCTGTGACCTCTTCAACTCAAAAAGTCAGCTACTGTAGTTGGGACCTAACACTCTAAGGACCGAGTTAGTTCAAAAGAACGCAACTCTTCCGTTTATAAAAAGAAGGTAGTTAACTATTCGTACTCAAGGGAGTCGGAATAGCATACACGACCAATTGAAGGCGAGGTGAGTTCAAAAGAACGCAACTCTTCCGTTTTAGTGATGTGCCGCTGGGAATAATCCCAGGAACATTCCCTATCGAATAAATTCCCGAAATCGGGAATATTCCCCATTATCATAAATTCCACTAAAATTCCGTTGAATCTCACAGAATTTGTGTTCATTCGAATACCTGTTTCAAATTTTTCACACCCCATTTTTTGTTTTTTTTGTTTTTGTTTTTTTGTTTTTTTTTGAACCCTGACCATGCATCATCTCCTGAGCCTTAATCTAAAGATTAGGATCTCAGTGGCCAATTTTGAAATGCTTGTAAGAGCAGAGCTAGAGGGTGGACAGTAAAAGAGGTGTCAAGGTGTGGTAGTGGGAGGAGGGGCTAGAAAAGTAGACAAATGAAGGAAAAATGGATTTACTAATAGAGGGAGGGGAGGTGTCGAGCGTTCAAGCTTTTTTAGTCAATTTTAACCCTTCACTGCAGAGTGTGACACCGGTGTCACATGATGTAAAAAGCCCTATATCAGACATTGTAATGTATATTTTGACTTATTTCAAATTGTATCACCAGTGTCACATTATACGAAAACAAAAAAATGCCTCCCGGCAGGCCGGTAAGACGAAGTAGATTCCATGCTTGGTTAAATCATTTTTTCACAAATTTAAATATAGGTTATAATTTTCGTTGAATTTTTCTCTGAATTTTTCTTTTTTATTTTATCAGCTGCTCAAAATCCAAATATAATTGTGAAAAAGATTACATTACCAACAGAGAAATGTGTAATCTTTACAATGCAAGTGAGAAATAAAAGCTAGGTTATATAAGTTTTTCACAAATTTCAATAAATAGGTTATGTTATGATTTTCTTAGAATTATTCAATTTTCTTTTTTTTTATCAGCTGTTCAACATTTAAATAAAAATGACCATGAGAAAAAGATTATAGTACAAAGATTGAAAAATGTGTAATCTTTGTAACGGTAATGAGGAATAAATCTGAATAAGAGCAGCTGATAAAACAAGAAAATAAATAAATAACGTACCTAAGCAACAGTGTACGTGTAAAACAAAGAAAGAGCAATTATACCAATAAACCATCCTTGTCTTTCACTTGTAAAATCCCATAAGAAACTAAATAGCTCGTAAAACACGTAAAACACAAGGAAAATTCAAGGCAAAGAGCATATGAACTAAAACCATCCACCACCACATATACTAAAATTTACAAATCAAAACAACCATTTCTTCATATAAAAACACTGCCAAAAAACCCGAAAAACACATCACTTTAACTCGCTTACAACGCAAAACACAAAAAATGACTCGAGTAAAAAAGTTGCGTAACAAAACGGCCAACATAAATTTTCCCAAAAAAAACGCTCAATACAAACACTCCTAAAAATAAACCTCAAAAACACATTTTACGACTCAAACACGGCCCATAGCGCGAAAACTAACAATCGGATTTACACCATCTTCGAACTCATCCAAGAAATAAACCCAACAAATAGTTGAGAAAAATTTCAAGAACAAAAACCAAAAATTACGAACAGGATCGTGGTACATAAAAACGGTAAAACTGGCTGAAACATACATATAAATATATATATATATATATATATACAATTTTCAACGAGTGGTATTTTCTCACTCAGGGGACCATGAAACGTGCTCATTTGATAAAATTTCCCGAAAAATCCAACATCGCACCCTCCGCAATAAGTAGATTCATGGAATCTACTTAATAATAGATTCATGGAATCTACTTAAAAAAGGGGCTCAAACATTTTTCAAAAGACCACCAGCACTCATTATAATGCATTTAATAAAAAAAATCATGGTTGGGGGAAAATATGCCCCCGTATCCAATTCAACCCCAATTTCATTATTTTTACCAAGCTTCTGGCATTTGCTCTTTGAAAAATCCAATGAAAGTAAAAAATTCTTATTTTTTTGAAAATTTTGATTTTTTTTTCTTTTCCCATCATTTCTTATGGTGTTATAGCACTTGTAAAAAAACAATACAAAAATGGAAAAATGAGAATTTTCACCATAAAACTGTCTAATTATTTTTTTTGCTATTTTTCCCATGTATGTGACCACCTAGTGAATCGAAAAATCCAGGTTTGGTTGGAAAAAAAAATCCTATGCAGTGAAGGGAAGAGCATAAATAAGAGGGTGTTCAAGATTTTTTTTTTTTTTTTCAATTATTCACTGTAGGTATACCTACATTTTTCTTGTTATTGTCTTACTGCTATATTAATGGCCAAAGATGCCCGAGAAAACTGTAAAACAACATCCAAAAACCACAAAGAAACAGTTTTAACCCTTTGAGGGGCAGTGGCTAGTGCCACTAGCCACCTTTTATTTATTTTTTCCTGAGCTTATGAGACAGTTAGTGGCTATTGTAACTAGCCACTTTTTTTGGTTGGTAAGATGTTCTAAAATGGGGAAAAAATATTTTCCACATGGTAGCACAGCGGTAAACATTATTTTTAGACCAGGTAAATGTTGACATTTTGAGATTTTCCCTCCAAGACAGATCGGCTCCCGCTAATGTAGTAATATTTTTTTTTCTGGAAGGTTTAGGCAAATTTTTGAGGCAGATTATGAATTTTGAAAGTATTTTGAACATTTTGAAGTACTAGTGAGTAAAATTTGCTGATTTTGTAATATAATTACAAGCGTTAGAATAAGGTGGCTAGTACCACTAGCCACTGCCCCTGAAGGGGTCAAACAGTGATGCATTGTCTATTTCCAAGTTTTCCGCCTTTTAGAAGGAATTTTAGGGCTCAGATAAGACGTTCAGAAGCTTATTATAACTTGAACTACTTATTCACATTCTAAATTCTTGCATTCAGCCAATAATAGGCCTCGGAGATTCATTGAAGCAACATCGTCGTTTACAGCATTGTTTACAGTGTTTTGCCATTTTACAGCATATTTTGGATTTTTTTCGGTACTTTCATAAAGAATGTAATGTTTTTATTCTATTTATATTATCTTTATAGTCTAGAAAACAACTTGTAAAAAGAAAAAAGTCACATCTTCTGTTTCAACATAGCCAATAATCACTTTTTAGCGCAGCTCGAAGCAAAAATGTTGCTCTGCCACACACTAAATTCGGATTAACTTCAAAAGTTACAATTTTTTGGGGTAAACTTTACTAGGTAATTTTGTTCTCTATAGTGTAAATAACAATTTTATGATTTTTTGAGATTTTTTGGTGCTCCTCAAGGTGTCTAAAAAGTTAATTTTAGTCGATCATAGGTCAAAAAGTGCCATTTACGCGTTATTTTCAAGACTAAACCATGCTCAAATAAGTTTCCTGACTTTTATTACAATTTTTTCTCATAAATAATTGTTTGTTTGATTGATTCTGACTCATAGTTGTCATTGTTTGGCCCTTTAAAATTAATTTAAACCTGATTTTCGAAAAAATATGGTAACAAAATTTTCTAGCCCTTTGTGGGGCAGTGGATAGTTACACTAGCCACCTGTTTTCTCCTATACTAGTATATGGAATTGTATGAAAATTTTTTTGGGGTCTATTTTTACCCTAAGGAACCTAAAAATGCAAAAAAATTGGGAAAAAAATCATTTTCCTTAATTTGCCCCTCAAAGGGTTAATTAGCTAAAATGAATATATTTTAAAAAGTTTGGATAGATTCCCCGTTGGGGAATATTCCCGAAAAATAAATTCCCGGGAATTTTCCATCACTATTCCGTTTACAAAAAGAAGGTAGTTAACTATTCGTACTCGGGAAAGTTGGAATTGCCTATATGACGAATTGAAGGCTCTCGACGATATCTTGTAGCTTGTACGTATTTTCATAGATAAAATCGTATTCATCCGGAATGGAGACTAAAGCAATATGAAATAGACCAGAGGAGAAAAACAAATATACTCAGGCTTGGCCCATACGAGGTTAAGTTACGTAGGGACTCGTATAAAATCGGATACACGATGCTGCTTTTGATTCCTGAACCCAATTCTTTTAATCCAAGTCACTTTCGTAAATGAAGGATCCGCCCTTTCTCAAGCATTTTAATATACTCTGAGAACAGGACAAGGAGTTCGCTCTCCCGCGTCTCGTTTCCTTCTAGCACAGTGTTGCCAGATCCTATGGCTCTTTCAATTTGTTCTTATGGGAAAACCTGCAATATTTGGTAACACTGTTCTCGCATCTTGCGATCAACTAGAAAAGCATCCGCGTAAGAGTAGAGAGAGAGCTCAGAATTCGTTTTGCGTTTGTTATTTAAACTCACATAGTCTTATCTTCAATTAGGTTAAGGTTAGGGAAACGGAGGGGTGGGGGGGCGTATCTTATGTAAACGAAACGAATCGTCGTGAAGCAGATGAATCTCTTTTGTTTAATCGGGGATCTGAAGCAGTTACGACGCATCTTGGAACTCGTCTCTCCATCTCTCTCTTTCTCTTAATATATTTAAATGCATGAGTTGAAGAAGGATGGGAGTAGGGCTTGACGTCACGTGGCAGCTTCCTCTGCCTTCATTCTCTTAACTTATATATCCGTAAAGACGAATAAGAAAGAGAGAGAGAGAGGGAGAGAGAGAGAGAGAGAGAGAGAGAGAGAGAGAGAGAGAGAGGGAGAAAGAGACAGAGAGAGAGAGAGAGGGAGAGGGAGAAAGAGGGAGAGGGAGAGAGAGAGAGAGAGAGAGAGAGAGAGAGAGAGAGAGAGAGAGAAGGACAGTATCCGCCACTGCTGAAATAGAAGCTGCGTTTCAGTCTCTCCCAGTGACATGGAGCAACAGAGAATGGAAAATGGAGGGGCGGGTCTTGCGGTGTTGTCAAATTGAGTGGTTTTTTTATTTTTTATTTTTTTTCGGGCTGAAGAGAATGAATTGATCACGGTTTAGGTGAATACTTGGTCCTGGTGACAAGTTTACTAGAGAGAATAAAATCTCCTTCAAAAATTGGAAAATTCAGCCAAAAGTATGCCTGAAATTTAGAGTTTGGTTTGGGGCAGTGATTTCCGGCGTGGGGTTATAGCCCTTTTTGAAACATGCAGTTATAATTTTGTATATTTCTTTATTGTAAAAGTAAACGCTTACAGACTGGGTTACTGCTCAGGGGAAAAAATAGATGAATAGATGGATAAATAAATAACTATAATAATGAGACAGAAACGGGAACTACATAAGCCAGAAATGGCTCTTTCTGGCTTACAGTTACATTTCTGTCTTATTATTATAGTTATTTGGCCAATTTAGTTTTTATATTTTCGTAAAAAAATAAATAAATAGATAAATAAAAACTACTTGACCCGGCGATATCGACGTGATTTAGGATTACAGGAGCTCAATTGATTCGTAGGCAGGTAAATGATTTGTTTTAGAATATCAAAATTGAAAGTTCATACAAAGAGCACGTGCATTGCATTCTGTAAAACTAGACTTTTACAAAAAGAAAGGCAAACGACCGGATAGCAAGTAAGAAGAAAGTATTCAATTTTACTAACTTGCAGCAATTGTGGTATTTTTTTATTTTTATCCTTGTTTTTCCTCCTTAATTTTTTGCGCCTTTTGAATTCCTTGAAAAAGTCTTCATCCCCCTCTCCAGCCCTCGCACCCTCGCGTTGATCCGAGTTTGAGCTGACGTATGTAGTTGGCTCGACCACCCAGAACAGAACCCAGCAGCAGTGGTGAAAGCCCAATCGTTTGAGTTTAGAACGAAAATCCGAAGCACTCTCTCTCTCTCTCTCTCTCTCTCTCTCTCTCGCTCTCTCTCTCTCTCTCTCTCTCTTTCTCTCTCTCTCTCTCTCTCTCTCTCTCTCTCTCTCTCTCTCTCTCTCTCTCTCTCTCTCTCTCTCTCTCTCTCTCTCTCTCTACTCCTCTCCTTAGCCCGGACCGGGAAATAGGTTACGGATGCGGAAGCCATGACAAAAACTCGAATATTCTGGTTCCGTGATTAATTGGTTAACCCGCATACTGAAAGAGATCAAGATTGATTCCGGAAATCGAGCAATCCAAAATTTTGCACTTTCCAGACTTCACTAACTCAATGCTGAGACGGCGTTGCCATTTTTAAGACAAAGCCTCTTGCACGTTTTCAGTTGAAGTTCCCTGGCTTTCAAAATCGAGAAGTCTGAAAGAAAAACTCCCGCATTCGTAACGACACTGAGGCTATAGGAAACACACGGAAAAAACTGGGAATGATAAAAGTGTCTCGTTGCCGCGTAACCGGACGTCTTGTTAGAACTTACTTAAGCGGAATTCCTGTTATTTTAACGAGGAATTCCTATGATACTTCAACAGGAATTCCGGTCAAGTAACATGAATTCCGATTAAGTTACAGGAATTTTTATTAAAATAACAGGAATTCCTGTTCAAATAACAGTACTTCATGTTGAAAAAAACAGTAATTCCTGTTGAAACAGCAGAACGGAAATCGATAATAAGGTTTGGTACATAATAAACAGACGTCCGGTTGAATTGCGGCAAAATTTTTCTCAGTGAACTCTGGGAGAGCTTTCAGTTCCTACATTGCTCCAGAGAAAAACACGTCAAAATTGAAACCATTACGAACTAAATCGATATACAGGGTGTTTCACATAACCTGCTCACTATGGTTTTCTTGAACGGGTGACGTTAAAAAAATCTGGAAAAATCGGTTTTATAGTAACTCGGGCCTAAAGTTTCATTTAAAAATACTGTCACAACCCAAAATTTGGTTTTTGGGGGGTTTTCAGGGGGGGAACCCCCCTAATCTCGAGATTTTCAAATAGCAACCCCTATCTTGTGATACCTCATTTGAAAGAAGGCAAAATTCTAAGCATTTTGGCTTAAACCGGAAGTCGATATCTTTTTTCGTTTTCGAGATATCAAAGGTCGAAGTTCGATAATGGACCAATTTTCGAAAATTCTTAACTTCTACAAAAATAGTCGTAAAAAAAAAAAACTCCACATGTAAAATGCTCTACTTGATGAGTAATTTCAAGAAAAAAATACGAATTCACAATCAAATAAACCGGAAGTTGACTTTTAGGCACCTTAACATTTTTGGCGGGAAAACCCCCATTTCTCAAAATTTTCAAATGGCAACCCCTATCTTTTAATATTTCATTCGAAAAGGCGTAAAAAGTAGTGCATTTTGGCGCAATCAAAAGTCCGATATCGTTTTTCTAATTCGATATATCGAAAATCGAAGTTCGATTTAGACCATTTTTCGACCCTGTAAAAGACGGATCCTATCGTGTGATACATCATTCAAAAGCACATAAAAAACTAAGAATTTTAGTGCAAACCGGAAGTCAATACCTATTTTGGCGGTCGAAATATCGCAAGTCAAAATTTAATGTAGGCCCTAGCCACAGACTAAATTTTGACTTGCGATATCTCGACCGCCAAAATAGGTATTGACTTCCGGTTTGCACTAAAATTCTTAGTTTTTTATGTGCTTTTGAATGATGTATCACACGATAGGATCCGTCTTTTACAGGGTCGAAAAATGGTCTAAATCGAACTTCGATTTTCGATATATCGAATTAGAAAAACGATATCGGACTTTTGATTGCGCCAAAATGCACTACTTTTTACGCCTTTTCGAATGAAATATTAAAAGATAGGGGTTGCCATTTGAAAATTTTGAGAAATGGGGGTTTTCCCGCCAAAAATGTTAAGGTGCCTAAAAGTCAACTTCCGGTTTATTTGATTGTGAATTCGTATTTTTTTCTTGAAATTACTCATCAAGTAGAGCATTTTACATGTGGAGTTTTTTTTTTTTACGACTATTTTTGTAGAAGTTAAGAATTTTCGAAAATTGGTCCATTATCGAACTTCGACCTTTGATATCTCGAAAACGAAAAAAGATATCGACTTCCGGTTTAAGCCAAAATGCTTAGAATTTTGCCTTCTTTCAAATGAGGTATCACAAGATAGGGGTTGCTATTTGAAAATCTCAAGATTAGGGGGGTTCCCCCCCTGAAAACCCCCCAAAAACCAAATTTTGGGTTGTGGCAGTATTTTTAAATGAAACTTTAGGTCCGAGTTACTATAAAACCGATTTTTCCAGATTTTTTTAACGTCACCCGTTCAAGAAAACCATAGTGAGCAGGTTATGTGAAACACCCTGTATGTTAAATGCATGACCCTTATTTTTGTACCAATGCACAATATTTGCTTAAAAAATAATGTATTTGAACCATTGAAGCGTGATTTCAAAGTTTTTCTCGGAAAGGGGGGGGGGGCAAAACTACCTTCCAGAAACATGGGAAGGGACAACATTTCTAAAAATTCTGACAAATCTTAGGAATATGCCTTCAAATGTTCCAAATGAAGGTCCACTTTTCCAAAGGAAATTCAGTGTCCTAGCTATGCGCTTTCAATTAATTACGAAAGCAAAATAAATACCATGCTAAAATAGGATTTATATATCCTTTTAGGTCAATTAAACGAGCAACATTATGACTTCTTACCTTGGTTGAAAGGGCTATTCTACCTTGCGTCCTCCACCATATTGACTGAAACAGTTTAGACTTTTATTTCAATTATTTTTTTTGCAAACTGTGGCTGATCATGATTCTTTTCTTACATCTCAAGTGTGTAGAGTCGCCCTAATCTGTATTAGCTGTTGGAGTCTAAGAAAAGTTTACACCTTTACTTTAATTGCCAGTGAGTAAAATTTGAGAAAGTGCACAATTAAAAAGTCCGAAATCAGGTTCGTTATCGATATAGATTGAAACGCTTAAATTAACCTTTGACCAATCATATGAATTATGAGAATATGTCTCGCGGTGATGTCACCATTTTTAAATGTCTAGACTGTAGCATAGAATTTATAGGGTATTGAACTCGAAGAAGCGAAGCATCTAAATTACTTTAATTGCCAGTAAGTAGAATTTGAGAGTATGCAATTTTTAAAAATGATCGCAATCAGATCCGTTATCAATATTGATTCAACGAACGATTAATTTAAACTTTGACCAATCATATGAATGAGGATACGTCCCGCGGTGATGTCACCATTTGTGACCGTCTAGACTACGGGATTCATGAGCAGACTGGGTAGATTAGAATTTATAAGGGGAGGGGATTGAACTCGAAGATGCGAAGGTAGGTACTACATACATACAAATAGTTAGACAGGGCTCTCTGGGCTTGGTGGGGGTATAGAGGAGGGGGTGGGTGAGGGGGAGTCGGGGGGGGGGCGCGACTGGTAGCTGCGGGGCTAGAGATGACAGCGATATAGGAGCAGAGCAATTAGTATGTAGTACACGTAAGTAGATGTTCTATCATAAAATGTGACAAGGATGTGGCTTACGGTAGTCACGTATATGAGTGGTAGTAATTTACGCGAAATGATAAGACGTTGCCAAGTCTGAACGGATTCTTTTTTTGCACCAACCCCTAATTCATCGTAATGTTTGCTTTTATCTCTCGTTTTCTTCTTCGAATTTTTCCGTTCAATGCTATAGCCGCCGATGTCAGTTTTTTGCTTTCTAATAGACTGTTATAGTACCTAATTTTTTTTTCAGTGTAAGACAAATGCGATGTATCGATTCGAAGGTGGGCACGCCACAGCTCAACTTTTTTCACGGGTCTAAATGGACTCAATACAATGCCACCAAATTGCACGCAACAACTCCTGTTGTACTATGGCTTTCAAAAGAAAAATCCCAGGTTGAAAGGACCCCACGCTTTGCTTATGGGAACTGGCTCCCAGTCAAATTTTTTGAAATTGAAATTTGTTGCGTAAAAGTGCCTCCTGAGAAAGAGCTCTAACGGGTGGAAAAAAAATAATGACAGGATTTCGAGGTATTCGCGTCTTAAGTTGGGGACTATTTGTCCGGTGCTTCGTATTCTCGTACGTAGCAGGCCGCTTTACTACTGCGCCGACTGGAAACCTTCTCTGCCGAATCGCTCGACTCAGCGCGCATTGATAGAACTACTTCCTTTTGCAATCCCTCCCAATTTCTTATTTGTTCACCCCACACCCATGACTGTTGTGTGTCTCATCGTCCATGCTTCATGTTGGCCCCTCCCTCACCTATGATTACTTACCTACATCAAACATTTACAATGAGGGATAGAGGGAGAGAAGAGAGAGAGGAGAGAGAGAGAGAGGAAGAGAGAGAGAGAGAGAGAGAGAGAGAGAGAGAGAGAGAGAGAGAGAGAGTGGGAGATAAAGAGAGCAGATACTTCGCAGAGTAAAAGAAAATGTTGATGTAGGTAAGTAATCAGTTGAGGGAGGGGTCAAGATGAAGCATGGCCTTCGAAACAACCTATGATTACTTACCTACATCAACATTTACAATGAGGGGGGGAGAGAGAGAGAGAGAGAGAGAGAGAGAGAGAGAGAGAGAGAGAGAGAGAGAGTGGAGATAAAGAGAGCAGATACTTCGCAGAGTAAAAGAAAATGTTGATGTAGGTAAGTAATCAGTTGAGGGAGGGGTCAAGATGAAGCATGGCCGTCGAAACAAAACAGTGGGTGTGGAGTAAACAAATAAGCAGTTGGGAGGGATTGCAAAAGGAAGTAGTTCTATCAATGCGCGCTGAGTCGAGCGCAAAGACATTATAGAAGAAGACTGGCCCCTAGCGGCGAGATTTGAAGCCGGTTACTGTCATAGGCAGGGCTTCCCCGCTCGGGGGTATGAACCAAATTAACATTGTGGCTTATGGAGCCGAGACATAAAACTGTTTCAAAAGAATGTTAATTACTGTTAGTTTTCAAAAGTACGCAGATATGATATGCAAATTATGCCAAAGTTGAGATTGACGAACTTAAACGAAAGTTTCGGTCAATTTATCCGCTAGATATTTACGATTGAAAGTACGGCAGAGAGGTTACGGGTGCAAAAGTAAACAATGACCGACCGATCGTTAACTTCGATTATTAAAGAACGGACGCTTTAAATTGATCCAAATTTTCGGTTAAAATGTACGTTACACTACTCTATATAACATATGTGAGACTCGACATTGTCATTCGCTGAAATAATTGACTAAAATAGGTTTGAAGAGCGAAGCTCCATAAGAGCTAATGTTAAATTGGTTCATACCCCCGCGCGGGGAAGTGCCCTGCCCATCAGCCCGTGCCAAGACCGGCTTCACTTTGCCTCCGTGCAAAGAGATAGCAGGGGCCAGTCTTCTTCTATAATGTCTTTGGTCGAGCGATTCGGTCGAGAAGGTTTCCAGTCGGCGTAGTAGTAAAGCGGCCTGCTATGTATAAGAGAATGCGAAGCACCGGACAAATAGTCCCCAACTTTAGACGCAAATATCTCGAAATCCTGTCATTATTTTTTTTCCGCCCGTGAGAGCTTTTTCTCAGGAGACACTTTTACGCAACATATTTCAATTTCAAAAAATTTGACTGGGAGCCAGTTCCCATAATCAAAGCGCGGGGTCCTTTTTACTCTTTTAAATCTCAGAAACCTGTAATCAATTTTGCGGCTTTAAGTGTTTAAAGACTAATCAGATTTCAGAATGCCCATTTTCAGTGTGCGTCATGAAAAATCGAAACTTTTATTGGAAACAACGGGGAAATTTAACTATCAGAATTTCGACCAGGGTACTTCCTTTTGAAAGTCTTACAAAGCATATTATCTGATAAAAATCTGGTTATTGCTTCACAGTTACACCATAACTTTAAGCTCAAGCACACAGACAAAAAAAAAAAACAGAAAAAAACACTCTGGTAAGGCTGACAAAACATTTAGAAGAAAAATGACCCAGCAAAATAATTTAGTTTAGGCAACCAAATCTTTGGTTCTTCCCCACGCGGAGAAAAAAATATGGTGATTAATGTCACACAGAGTATGTTGAATTTGCAGATGCTAGGGCGAGTACGGGTTCTAACATCATACAGTATAAGCTTGAACGGCATATTTTCTGTCTTCAGAACTCATACTTACCCCAGCATCTTCAAATTCGACACACTCTTTGTGCTTCATTGACATACCTTTGTATCCGAGCAGCGAAATATATTTAAGTTACGAGTACGAAACTTTTGATTAGCTCTATTCAAGTCTTTGCCCGGTAATTTTTACACTAAAAGTGTTGTCAGCACTACAAAAGCGTTTTTGTCTATTTTTTGTGTGTTTTTTCACATGCTATGCTCATCCTCATCGTGGCAAAAAAAAAAAGAAAAAGGAAAACAAATTAAAATAAAAAACTGGAAGACGATCAAACACTGTATCCAGTCTGGCAGCTACGAACTAAATGCTCCCACAATCAGTCAAATGCCATGCTAAACTCCTCCTCCCCCTCCCGTCACATCAGCGACCAATTTACCCCCAACTTCCCCTCGCTTCTCGGTATAAATCTTTTCTAAGATTAAACTTCGCTCCGTCCCGCGTACCTCTCCCCCCCACCCCTCTCCCCTCCTCACTCATCCAAGCTCTGGCAAGCCGATGAGGTTCGAAGCTCCGAGAACCAAAGCTTCATGCTCTTGCCTTTGCTCCTACGTACCCTCAGCCCTCCTAGATCCGTCGGCGTGTCGCGTGAATAAAATTAAATATAAAGTTCCTTCTTCCCTGTATCTACGCTACCACCCACCTCCCCCCATCGCCACCGAATCTTTCCTATCTTACACCCTTCCCCCCTCCCGCCCTCCCACTCGCCCCCCTCCACCACTCTTTATCCATCCTCTCTCCACTCTCGATCCCCCTCCCACTCACCACTCCCTACTGGCCCTCCCCTCACCCCTCTCATCCCCTTCCCCACACACCCCCTCACCACTCCCCCTTCCTTCTCACCCCCTCCCTTCCCCCCCTCCCTTCCACCCCCTCTCTCACATCCCCCTCCCTTCTCTCCTCCACCCTTCTCACCACCTCCCTTCACTATCCTTCCCTTCTCTCCCCCTCCGTTCACCCCTCCTTTCTTCTCTCAAACTTCCCTCTCCCCCTTCTCTCCCCCTCTCCCCCTCTCCCACCTCTCCACCCACTCCTACCTGCGTCGTCCAGATCAACGGAGGCTTCGAGATCAAGAGAGCACATCACACGAGGAGCAGCAATCGCTCGCCGCTCTACGAAACACCTTCTCCTCCTCTTCTCCTCTCCTCCTATTTCGTCCGTTTTTCATTCAAATTCGATCTTGTTCAACACCCCGCCCGTCCACTCCTTCACACCCGCCCTTCCTTCATTTTCCTCGCACGCTGAGAGTTACGACAGGGGAAGGAGGAGGAGGAGGAGGAGGTGGTGGAGGAGGGGGGGATTTCTGCGCGTATGATGTAATTCCAGCTTGATGTCAAGCTTCTAGTCCCGCGGGTGATGTAGTTGTTGATGTTGATGTTGATGTGTGCCTATTGTGTCGCTCATATTTCATTACCGGTTTCGTTTCGGCGGCGCGCGGATTGGATCCGAAGGGTGGAGGGGATGGTGAGGGGAGGGGGTGGAGAGAAAGGGGGGTGGAGAGGGAAGGGGGATGGAGAGGGGAGGGGGTGACGGCGGTGGCGCGAATAAGTTTAAGATTCGTCGCGGTTGCCAAGTGTCTCTGAAGTTAGTTTTGATTTAGCAGGGTCCGACTATCATTAGGAGTTATGGTAATGTCTATTCTAAACGCCTGGCTAAAATTCTCAAAACTCAGTGGGGTGATCACTGATCAAGGAGCATCAAATGTTTGAGTGGTTATCTTAATCGGATCGAATGTTGATCGAATATGCTGAATCAAATGGGCTTGCGACTGCGCATCTCGATCGCGCAGGTAACTTCCTCGCCTCTTTGTACTTCGGTTGGCAGAGATTCCCACCAGTCTCCGCTCGCCGGAATTTCTGTCGACTGACGTACGAAGAGATGAGGAAGTTACCTGCACGATCGAGATGCGCAGTCGCAAGCCCATTTGATTCAGCATATTCGATCAACATTCGATTCGATAACCATAAAGATTTGATATTCCGTGATCATCCCCCTCCTCAGGTCCAATTCACTCACGAATTCCAATTCTCTGACGAATCTCAATGTAGCGTCGGTTATAGCAATGTGTGAACCAAAGATAAGTGATGGTACTTTCACCAGCAGGCTGATTATGAACGGTCGAATCGTAATTCTATCGAGTCGGTAATCGAGTGCGTGTTATCTTATGAGTGGTGGCATTCCGAAAGGTTTCACTCCGATAGAAACCATCCCATTTCTGTGGAAATTCTCCGATGACTCCTGATGAGCTATCGAAGAATTTCCGTAGAGATGGGAGGGTTTCTATCGGAATGAAACCTTTTGGAATGCCACCACTCATACGCTAATACGCACTCGATAGCATTACGATACTATCGTTCATAATCAGCCTGCAGCATTTCTAATGTTTACAACTGTAGTTTTTGAATAGTTTGAGAAAATTTTGGTGCTGTGACCATATTCCGATTTTAACCCCAGAATTTCCTGGTTATAATACTAGACTCGCCGTGGTTCACATATCGCTGTGCTTCTGGTCAGTGGCGTCATTTGTGGGGGGAGGGGCAGGGGGGCATTTGCCCCCCCCCCAAGGATTCGAATTCAGGCTCAAAAACGGAAACGAAGTATATTAATGAGCAAAAAAAGGCTCTAAAATTATATTGATGAGCAAAAAAAAAGTCATCAGATTTTTGCCCCCCCCCCCCCCCCAAGCTGAACGCGAAATGACGCCTTTGCTTCTGGTAATATAACTATGATCTAGGCATTCTTATTTTTCAGTGATTTAACTTTAGGTACTTACTTGTCGAGTAATCTAATCAAATTGAAAGAACCATAACGAAATTCAGGTTTCTTGTCAAAACGCATAAGAGATGTCGAGCAACTAAAAATGAGGAACGAAGACCTACGTACAAAAGTATATCGGAACGTGTGAGGGTATTTTAGAGTTAACGGTGAGATGCGAAACTTTGAAATCTCTCAAGCTTCCTCTCATGTGTGAGAGGGAGAGATAAGCGTGGATTAAGTCCTTGAATCAGAGTTTCTTTCCCTTTAAATGAGGGGAGTGTGGGTGGAGGGGGACGGGGACGGGGAGGGGGAGGGGGAGGGAGAGAGGCAAGAGAAAATTCGACTGTCAGCGCAGAATAATTGGAAGGAGAACGCACTGAATTACGAAATTATGAGGCGAATGCCTTAACGGCGCACAGTGGTATGAATCAGTGGGAGGGGTTGGAAATGGAAACCATGATTATAAATGCAAATTTTGAATGAATTTATGATCAAAAAACAAATTATAAATAAAGATTCTTGTAGAAAATTTTACAATAAACCCGATGAAATTACTTTTAAACTTCTACGTTGCAAGTATTAACGAAGGTACACTTATTTAAAGTCACCACGCCATTTCCGGCTTTTTCCTTTAAACTACTCCACTGTGCGGCGTGATGGAGCAGAAGTAGTTGCAGGCAGGCAGGCAGAGAGCTGTCAATTCAACATTTCTAGGGGTGTTCGGAAATATTCGTTTCCCGCCCGCGCCTTACAACTTGAACGACGCAAACACGCAACGCACAAGAGACCCATCGTCTGAACTTTTTCGGCCGTTGCGTTCGCGTTGGGAGCAATTTAATTTTGGACTGATCAGTCGATTTAACCGTTTTCACTCTCGTCAGTCGGAGGAAAAGGAAAGAGAGACTGAAGCAATGCTCAGTCAGAGAATAAAGAGACCCAGACCACGCACTCAACAAACTTTCGGGGACTCAACAAAATAATACGGGGAACAACATCCAACGGATCCTCTGTTGATTATTGATTAACGACCAAAACAATGATAGGCTGCTGATAGGCCTTCGTACACGCTTAAAGCAGGATCGTCAAATTGGCACCGGTGAGTTGAAATCCACAGCAAACAGTAAAATTGTCAACCTGACATTTCTAAAATTCAAACATAACCGTAATCAAAACAACTCAAAAATTAGGTTTATTTGTTTTGTTGACAGTAGATTGGTGAATAGATGACACACCATCTATCGTCAAAGTGTGAAGTGTCAAGTGTGTGTTTTACAGTGTGAATGAGCTCTTGGAGGCTTAATGTAATTATATTATTATTTGTGATTTCACCTTTAGAGCAATTATTCTTTTCTTTTTTGACTTGTACTCATGGGCGCACCCAGGATTTCTGAATGGGGGGGGGCCAAGTAGTCATTTCATATGGGGGGTCTGGGGGAAAATTTTGAAAATTTAGCTCTTCTTAGACGCAAAATTGGGCTACTTCTATTCGGGAACTACATATATTGAATTAACTCTCGAGAAAAATGAGATTTTCCGAGACTATGCTGATGTTACGGAAATATCTACATCGCATGCTGATAGAAAGACGGAGTCTTCAGGAAATCTAGATTTCAGAGGAAGATCGAGCGAAATTAACAATTAAGGACATTGCTGTCGGGAAATATGTGTTCCTCCAAGGAAAAATATGTTTTATGACATTGATACTTTTTTTTTAACTCATTTCCTTTCCCATCTTTTCTTTTTCTCTCCTCCTCTTTTCCTCTTCTCTCTTTCTCTTTTCTCTTTTTTCCTTTCCTTTTCTCCTTTTTTCCTTCCCTTTCCTCCTTTTTCCTTTCCTTTCCTCCTTTTTTTCTTCCTATGGGGGGGGCCTTGGCCCCCTTGGCCCCCCCCCTGGGTGCGCCCATACTTGTACTTTAGCCCTTGAGGCATTATATGTATCAATTTGGAAAATAAAATAAAATAAAATAAAAAAATAACTCTGCAGATTGACGGGTCGTCAAATTGCATAGTTGTTTGACAACGTTTTAACCAACGGATGGTGGATAACGACTCCGTCCACGCTCTTTAAGGCCCTTTCATCAGACGATCCAATTGGATCCACAAAGTAGTTTCGAAGTAAGCAAGCATGTATGGTTGGTGCGCATCAAACATGATGTTCAAAAGTGGGGCTCTTGCAAACTTTTGCTACAGGGGATTGAAGTTTTGATTCTTGCATTAAAAACCTGTAAAAATGACGATGAGTACACAAAAATATCACGAAATTCACTCTCAAAATCGAGCTTAATAGCGGAGAGACGCAGGTATCACGGGAGATTCCTATTTACATTAGGACATATCTCTGTGTTTTTGTAGAGAACGTGACATAATAGACAGGAATTTCCCACGATACCTGCGTTGAACCGCCATTACGAACTTGCCGTCATAGCAGTTATGTGAGTTTATTACTGAGTTTCAGAATTTTTTAGTGTGATTGTCGTGATTTTCGCTGTTATTTACATCAGATTGGACTATTAATTTGCATGTAGAAAAAGTCTGCAAGAGCCCCATTAAAAACACATTTGAGGATTCCGCTTTGGTCTAAATGCTCTCATAGACTGTGTCATCAAACAAAGCAATTTTAAGCCGAAATTCACTTCAAACATCAGGTGATCAACTGTTGCGCGTTGAAACCGAACATAATCCATGTATGCGTTTTTCTATTGTAAGGCTAATTTCTTTATTTGTGAACAAAGATCGAAGGTTGCTCGTGGTTAATCTCGGTTTGTCTAAAAGAGCTGCGATCAGAAAAATGTGGTTGGATTTTTCCGTACCGTTTCGATAGAACAGGAACCCTGCGGTAACCACATAATAAAACATGCAGCGTTCCATCGTGTTCCGTCTTGTTCTATCGAAATTTCGTGATTTAAAAAAAAACGGGATGCAACGGCGACGCGACGAGACGATTAGTGAATCCCAAAAGCCAAATGTTCCATCGTCCCTTCCCATTGTGTGGTGGAACATTGTGTCGAGTCGGCCTCGATTCAAGAAACAACCGATTTTGCCGTCAAATTCGATTAGATGTATTCTCTGGCTTAGCAGACGCACAGCGAGACGATTGAAGGAGCGTCTCTTGAACATCAATTCTCATGTTTCTTTCATTTGTCAAACGGAGAAAAAATTTCTTGTTGGAATTACATTCGGAACGTATTATGTGGCATAAACTAATAAGAAATTCCTTTTGGAATAACCATAATTCTCATTGATATAACGATTTTATCAGAGCACTCGATTAGATGAATGAGAATTCTGGCAGCTCAGAAGTGAATCTCTTTTCAGAATTAAGAACTAAACTATTGAGAATTCCAGCGATTAAAAAAAGAAACAAACAAAAAAAAAAACAAATCTTAAGACCTTACATTTATAACACAACTTTCTCTCCGTTTATGCAACAGAATCGATATCACTTGAAGATCTTTTCGATTCTCCGGAAGATCGATTCTTTCTCGTAAGTTTGCATGAAGGGGATTGGGTATCGATACATCGCAGATAGTATGACTACGGTAGTCAATGGCTGCCTCTGACCTTTTTCAATCAAGCAGGAAGAACTTGTGCGGTTGTCATACTGAGAAAAGCTTGGTTGCACAGCTAATTTTTTATAATGTGCTCATCGTTCATGTTTGCTTGATTCTGTAGTGGCTCGTGCAATGTGGCAACAACTCATACTCTTCATTTAAATCTACGTAAAACAATCGATCTTCAGGAAGTGCAACTGCAAGACCATGATATCGATACTTTTGCATAAGTTTAAATGACAAATAAGCATGGTTGCCGAATTGCACGAGCTGCCACTGGCTTGGTTTTACGCAATGATTACATATTAAATTGCTTTTAGCAAAAGTAAGCCCTCCCGGCAAAAAAATGAAACTGTCCGAAACGTCCCTATTATGTTTAAGATTATTTCCCGGAGCCGAAAAATGTCCTGGGAAAAACCTTAAGTCTGACGCATGCATATGGGCTAAGGTCTGCATTGTTTCCGAAAAATACACGAGAAACTGACATTCGCCTTACTCAAACAGCACTGCAAGCCGACACTAGGACGTTTGCTTCGAAACCGAAACGACACTCGGATAATGTTAGGCGGTTTTTAGGACGTTTGTAGGACCGGACCGGGCGATTCCTTTTTTGCCGGGGCCACCATTAAATATATATCTTGTTCCTTTGTGCGGCGCGATGTATTTTCAATCGACCGCGGTAGGAGGGCTTGAATTTAATTTTAAAACAAACCGACTTTCAAAATATAGAGGGTTATAAGGACTGCCGACTGTCGGCATGCGGGGTTGCGGGGTCTTCAGTGGATGGAAAAAGGTGAGGTTGCTAGAGCCCTCTAGGCAGGCGAAGCTCTTGCGCATCGTTGCCATTTTTCGAATAATAATCCAATCCCCCCGTAATTTAACGTACAATTGACGGATAAAATAACGTCAGTCGACGCCTTAGATTTTAAATCAGATAGACCACCAGCAATGCTTGAATTCATAGTGATTCGTATTGCAGGTTGCCTACCCTAACTAAATGGAAGGAGTCGACCGATATTTTTTAATTCGCCGACTGTATATAGACACCAACTATACAAGTTGGTCATTTAAAAGGAAAATATGGCAACATTGCACTCGCGGCTCGGTGACGGTTTCGGGATGACTCAGGAGTGAGGAGACAGAACCGTCAGGTGGGAGGGGGGGAGGGTGTTCCCCA
>VMOF01000035.1:16839313-16877997 GCA_011764245.1 Trialeurodes vaporariorum
ACTCATAAAATGACCATGAAGTTTATAAGGTGCAATGGCACAGCTACGCAGGTACCATGGGAGATTCCTACATAATTGGTGGCTTTTCGCTACTTGTGTTTTTGAAGAGAGCGAGTGACGAATTAGCCGGCAGGAATCTCCCATGACACCTGCTTATGATCAACGCATTACGCAAGTGATGCCATTTCAAATAATTCCGGGCAAAATATGGGACCATATTAATCCGTTAAGTAGCACCACCATCGTCAATTTTCGATAATCCCTCTTTTTTGGGTATGTACCTAATAATGGAAGGGCTTACAGCAGTGGCTTCGCGTGCAATTTGGCAACAGTGTATTCTATCCATTTAAACTCATGTAAAATATCGAATTCAGGGGGTGGACAGTGCACAAAGAAAATTCGATATATTTAATGAGTTTAAATGGAGCAGTTGCATTGTTGCCAGATGGCACGTCACGCCACTGGCTTACAGATGAGTCCCAGAACTATCCGTCCACAGACTTTATACCCACTTTTGTTTATTTAAGTTCACCTACTTTAAACGTCCACTGCAGATGATTTGTACGCCCATTATTTTCATGTCCAGTGTACTTATATATGATAGATTCCCATTTAAGAGAAAAGATGTCGGAGCTATGCAAGTATCATGGGAGATTCCAATCTAATCTATCTCTTTCTCTCTACAAAAACACACAGAGGAAAGTCTAAAATTAGATAGAAATCTCCCATGGTATACCTGCGAAGCTCCGCCATTACACCTTCAACTTTAATGTCATTTCGCGAGTCTGTGAATGAATTTGGTAATTTTTTAATGTGCTCATTATAATTTTTGCTCGATTTCATACTCAAGAATCAACTATTCCATTGCTTATAGCAAAAGTTAACAAGAGCTACATCATATAAGGAAAAAATTTAATGAAAACAAAGGAGTATTTTAAAATTAATCCTTTCTACAATTTAAATGAGTACCTGAAACCATCGAAGTGATGGACAAGTCTTTGTACTCCTCTGTTTAGTAATTAGTTATTATATTTTCTACTTACCTACTGTTCTTAATACTGTTCGGTTATATAGATGTAATACCTATATTTGACCTGTACTGAGCTGTAAAGCTGCGGTGTGCTAATAACGAATAAATAAATAAATAAAATAAATAAGTAACTTCATTTAAACTCAATGTAAGATATTTGAATTTCCCGCCAAATCTGGCAAGACCGGAAGCTCATCCGAGGCTCCCGCTGAGACATACCGCGGCTCGTATAAACTTTCGATAACTTTTTCAGCCTTCAGCCGCTGGAAACTGCATCGCGGAGATACGCTAGCGGAATTTAGCAGCTACAGACTCTTTATTTAGATTCTTAACCCGAGATTCCATACTTACTTGCTTTGCTTGCCAGCTCCAGATCTTTCCCCCGGGGCGGGGCTTTCCCTCTAATCCCTTGTCAGTTTGAACAATTTGACCCTCGTTAAGGATTTTAAGTGTCGCGTCCACTTGTCGACCTAATCGGGACCCGAAACTCTCGGGTCTGTTTAGCTTCATCTCTCTTTATTACCACCAACTTGACCGTTTCGTGCATTAGACGTCAGATTGTTCGATGTCCTATTCTTTGATTTTGAAGGATTTTCACTAAAAATTGAGAAATTTATAAACTAATTAAATTAAATTATTATAAAAAATTATTATAAAAAATTATAAAATAAATTATAAAATATTATAAAATTGAGAAATTAATAAACTAATTAAATTGAATTATTATTATTATTATTATTATTATTATTATTATTCAATAATTAATTTTTAGAATAATCACGTATAAAACAGCGGGTGTACTCATCATCAAATGCAGAGCTTCCGTTTTGCGTATAATTAATGGTATTTTTCAATTCACCGATGATTCCACCGGTTGAGAAAAGATTACAGAGTTTGTTTGGGCTCGGAAAAACTGTAAGCAGGAGCAATCAACGATGGAAATTAATAAGGGAGGGGATCACAGGCGAAACGAATTATTGAGAGGAAGCACACGGCAAATCATACAGGTGGCGTTAAAATCATGGTTGAAGTGGCAAAATGGCAGATAAAAGTGTTAGAAGTAAAGTAGAGAGTCCGATAAAAGCTAAAAGGATGGATTAATAGTTCACATGCTGAATTCCTGTAGTCACGTTGCCTGGAAAAGCGGGGGCCGCGGGGGTTAGGGCATGGTGATTATAAGGGGAAATCAAGGGGAAATCATAAACGGAAGGGAACATTCGAATGAAAAATAAATGAGAAGAAAGGGTAGAGAATAAAAGGGGAAATAAGAAGAGGGTTTAACGATACCATCTGGAATCTGGAGAAACAATTCTTGTTAGTTCATTACTAGCGAGATTAACATAGCCTCGTATGATTTACTAGTGAAATCAGTTGTTAACCCTTTATGGTCCAAGTCCTAGCACACTCGTTTTTCTCCTCTAGTCTAATTAATATTGTTTCAGTCTTCATTCCGGATAAACGCGATTATGGAGGTAAACACTTACAAGATAAGATGTCTTCGAGCGCCTTCAATTCGTCGTATAGGCAATTCCAACTCCCTCGAGTACGAACAGTTAACTACCTTCTCTATAGAAGGGAAGAGTGGCATTCTTTTGAGCTAACCTGGGACCAAATAATGTAAGGTAACGAGCATTGAATTGCGTGCATCTTGCGTGCATCTTGCGTGCATCTTGCGTGCATCTTGCGTGCGGTTTTGACCAGAGTTGGGCAACAAATTATTCCTAGATTATTTGGTGAGTCAGACTTTGGTGTAAGTTACGCTCGGGAACTAACATTACTTGGTCCCTGGTCCTTAGAGGGAAAAAAAAAAAAAAAACCTCTTGAAGTATCGGATAGTATTTGCGTCAATGAATTTTTCTTACAATAAATCTAGCCTACGGTCGTTCCAGATCTCCACCCCCTCCTGCTCCTCTTGGGCTCATAAGGGTCGAAGGTTTTTCTAGATGTGATTTTGAAACATTGCAATTCAAAGTGAGCGGATCCCGATTGTTTTGAGTGCGTTAGCTAAGACAAAATATGGCCTGCATTGGAAATCAGTGTTGCCAGATTGGAGTGAAAAAGCCTTACGCTTTACATTGGTTTAAATGGGGACGATGTGGCTTTTTACCCTCGATCTGGCAACACTGTTGGAAACGCAAATCATTTGCTACATACGGACTTTAAAATCAAGATGCAGCAGTCAGTGGCGTAAGCAGGATTTTCTTGGGAGGGGCTCGCATTGATAAGCGTTTGACTGACAATTATTCCCCCCTTCCCCCCACCCCCAAAAACCGGAGGTTTGGGGGGGGATTCAGCAAACTTAGCCCCCTCTCCCCGCGTACGCCACTGGCTGCAGTCGAGCTTTTTTCATTTTCGTAAATTTTATGCTCCAGTGGTTTACTCAGGCGATATTGTTACTTCTAAAGTCCCTTCGACTATTGCATGAGTACAATATGAGAGGAAAGCGGGTTGTATTTTTAGAGACATTTTAAGACGATTTTGTTTACAGCGTCACGATATGTGTATGAGCGTTGCCAATCTTCGAGATTAAAATACCCCCGATAAAAATTGCAATTTATGATGCAGGTCGGACGTTCCATTATATTTCATCCTTTTTTATATCCGCGGGTAATACCACGGTAACTGGAATTTTTGCTGACACCGAATTCTGTCTTAACCCTCTTCTACATCGTGGTACCTTTCAGGCACGTAATCTATTCCTACCTTTTTGAACAGTGGGTCTGTTGCATACTTTTGCTATAGAGCGTATGTTATGGAGGGTATCAGCTCTGGTGCAGAATCGAGTGGAAATCACATTGAAAGCATCAAATAGTCTCAAAAACCATACTCATAAACCCACAAAATGCTTTTTAAAGAAAGCCCAATATGGCGGTTGAACGGGCGAGTCAACTCTTGCATGCCTGCACCACGAGCACCAAAATATGGCCGACGATGACATTTGATATATGTTGGTAAGAATGTAAACAAACGACTCATTTCCTCATAGTACCGTACCGACATTTTGTGTCATTCTTTGTGTTCTTTTCCGGTAAACCACTTTCTCATTATTGTCTATGATTACTATGATTAATATATTACGTTCTTTGTCGATTTGCCGGAATTATGAAAACGAAGCACCGGGCAAGTACCTACTTTGCGGAATGCCGTCATCGGCCATCTTTGCTGATCGTGGCGCATCGCCCGTTTTGACCGTCATCTTATGTTTTCTTTAAAACAGCTTTTGTGGGTTAAATGAGTGGATTTTCAGACTGTTTGATGCTGCTCACCATGTGAATATCAAGCGATTTTACACCAGAACAAACCCTTCATAATGCTGCAGCGAAAAATGTGCAACAGACCCATTTGTAGTATTTCAATGCCTACTAAAATTTGTAACTGAGTGAACAAGACTTATAATGACAGCAGAGCTGCCGATTTGCGTAGATTTAATGACATTTTTAAATCCACCGATGATTCCACCGATTGAGAAAAGATTACAGAGTTTAGCTCAGTGTATGACTGTAATGCACAAAAATACTCTGATCTGTAATCTTTTCTCAATAGGAGGAAACGCCGTTAATTAAGTAAAATATACCTGTTGAGAAAAGATAAAAAACGCTAGTATTTTCGTGCATTACAGTCACACACTGAGCTAAACTCTGTAATCTTTTCTCCACCGGTGGAATCTTCGTCGAATTTCAAAATGCCATTAAATCTACGCAAATCGGCAGCTCTGAGTGACAGACATGAATATATTCGGACTTGGTATCACGTACAGCGGCGGCTCGTACAATTTGGCAATGATGTTTTCCCTCTATTTGACTTAATGTAAAAGAATCGAATGCTGGTGAAGCGCTGCTTCAATACCGAATCGATTGTTTTACATAGAATCAAATGGAGGAAAAACTTTGTTGCCGAATTGCGCGAGCCGCCACTGATCACGTATCGAAAGGGGTCAGCGCGAAGTCTATCACAGTAGGCAGATAAAGGCCTCCATATTATTCATTGCTATGTCTGGAATGCCACTTGAACAGACCAATGTGCGCAGCGATTTATCCTTGTTTTATAAAACTGCATCCCTTTTCGCTGTGAGCGTGGATTTTACAGCGTTACTACACTGGAACGACGAAACGATTTGCTTCTGTATTACAATTTTTTACAGATGAATTCTATCCCTTCCGACCCTTCCGTCTCTTTCAGGCCTCGAGTTCTCCTCGTAAATTCGATTCTTTGTTTCAACTGGGTATTTTCTCTTTTTTCTTATCTCAACCCTCTCCTTGGTCATGCCTCTGTCCCACAATGGTCAGAGATCGCCATGAAGTGGCAAAAACCAGAGAGTAAATTTCACATCAATTGGACTCATTTTATACTCAACAGACCTACTGGTATTCCGACAATCCGACATTGCCATTTTAATTCGACCTTTTAATTCCCTTAACCTTTAACTGCACGGTGGCACCTCTGCGAGGCACATAGTATATTTCCTCCATTTTGAACTTTTAAAGTTAAAATATCATTTTTTTCCATGACGTCATCCCTCCAGCACTTATCGAGGAAAAGTTTCGATTTTTCACCGAAGTCTGAAAAAAGCAAGGCCCCACGCTGGGCGCCATCTGAGCATTAGAAAACATATTTAACCGTTTGACCTTGATTTCCTCCCTACACTGGCCCATGTTAAATTTAGTTTTTTGCAGATCTCTTGGGCCCAAGAAT
This sequence comes from Trialeurodes vaporariorum, assembly GCA_011764245.1. Classification (NCBI taxonomy): domain Eukaryota; kingdom Metazoa; phylum Arthropoda; class Insecta; order Hemiptera; family Aleyrodidae; genus Trialeurodes; species Trialeurodes vaporariorum. The sequence goes on from VMOF01000035.1 coordinate 16,845,036, forward strand.
TAATGCTCGGAATTTTCTCACTATTTTTCCCTTTCATTTTGAGTCAAAATCAATTGAAAAATCATGTTTTTGAACGGGGAAAAAAATCGCGCAGTAAAGGGTTAAAAATAATCTGATGAATGAAATTGCTTGTAATTTTCAGGAACAAGACTTTAACGTAGAGAAGGAAAATTCTTAAAAGTTTGGAGAAATTTATTGCACTATATCTAATTTTACATTAATGTTAAAGTGTAGTGAAAATGGCAACATCCAAAGTCGAGCAGGTCCCTTTAGTATAAATGAGTCCAATTAATTAATTATTTATAAACTTTCAAGACCAAATTTAATCACAGAGAATACTTGCAACAAATAATTTAACCTTAGAAATGTCACTAGAAAGTTTTAAAATTCTGAAAAAAACCGAAGCTTTAAAGGTCGAAAACGATGATTTTTAATGACTTTTTTTCGCCGATTTTTTTTTGATATCAGACCATTTTGCGCCCACTGTACATTGCTCTGGTCCAGAATGTCACTCGCAACCTTTTGACTCCGCTTAACTTTGCTTATCATTTAGAAAGCTTGCGTTTTTATCTTGTGTTATAGTCATCAGGTAATTTCTTTAAACGTTGTAAGCCCACGGTGGGGGGGGGGGGGTCAAATTCACCCCAGGTTTTTACTTTTTTTTTGCGAATAGCTCTCATTTTTTTCCGATTACATTTTAAGACTCCGTGACGTACAAGGTTATATTTTTTTTAACAAAACTTGTGGCTGCATTAATTAGGCTTTTAGAGCTTTTACTGTAGGTTTCTTAGGCTTGTTTTTGCAGGTTACACCTGGTAAAAACCGGTTTCATACATGCTTGTGCAAATGTACACGAAATTACCAATGTATTTAAATACGATGAAAATACAGGTTTTACGTTAAAGCTTAAAAGGTCAAAAACGGTAATTGTTGATGACTATTTTTCACCCATGTTTTGCTACTTTTTTCGATCTCCGACCATAATACAGTGGTACTATGACCTAAAAAAAAAAAAAAAAAAAAAAAAAAAAAAAAAAAAAAAAAAAAAAAGGTCCTCTGATCGAAATAGCTCTTATTGATAATTTTGTCCATAATTTTCAAAAGAATTTTAGATTTGCTAAGATATTTTTTCAAGTAACAATTCTGTTAGACTCTGAAATACTTGAATACTGCCAATTTAAAATTGGTCAAGAAATGAGGGAATATACATTTCTACGAGGATAATTTCTTTTGAAAGTCATAAAGTACAAAAAATGTGTTTAATTTCGAACTGATAATGTGCGTTGTGCAAAATCTGGCATCTTTGCTTTCATTATTCATCGATGGTTCCTCAATTCAGTCACAGGCTACTGAACAAATAAAATGTGTTTCTTTTTTTCCCATTTTCTTGTAGGATAAAATGGATCACTGAAAAAAATATCTCCTTTAATTGCATGGTAGAGGAAAGAAACGCTTTTTTTGTGGGTGGTACGGGCGAGGGGGGCAGAGGGACAAAACAAACTCTCATTATAAATCTTGACGGCAGCCTTTCACTTTCTTTTTAAATGAAAAAAGAGCAAGTCTGGCAGGTCTTCTTTTTCTCTTGTTCCCCTCTCTCTCGCTCTCTTTTGATTAGAGTAAATACTATTTTATAAACAAGGGTGGAAAGATCATCAAAATAAAAAAGTCTGCAATGTAATGTCTGCTGATTGCACGCCTCCATCAAAATTTTACAAGCTTATGAAAACTGAATGGATAAAATGAAAATTAATAGATGGGTCATAATTTCAAAACGGGCCAAATGGTGTCCAAACGATATTACATTTTTAAAAAAGATCAAATAAGTCCGATGCTTCGATTTTTAAGTCAAAGGAATTTTGTTTTATGAGGAGCAATAGTTAGTTAGTTAGTTAGTTAGTAGGTTTTATGGTTCAAAATGTCCGTCGGTTACGCGTCCCCCACACGAGTTTTTGGTATTCAACCTGTTTTTGACCATATTTTGAGGCTGCGAAATGAATTTTGAAGATTATGAAAATGCTCAAAAAACTCCATAAAACACGTGCAAACCATCATTTTTTTTAAATTATTTTTTTTATGCCATATAAATCTAGTAAATAAATCCATATAAATCTACCGTATAAAACTAATAAATCTAGTTAAATTGCGCCGATTTTTTCGTCAATGCATTGGAAGAAATTACACAAAAAATATTACGGAAACCCATGAACGGCCCACGGACTTCCATGAAATTTTATGGAAAAATAATAATTGTCCTCGGGAATAATGTTCACGTAATGTTGGTCATGGAAAATCATTGAATACTTTTACTAAGGAGGACAAATCCCCATTCTTTTCGTTTCTTTGTACCGCGAGTTAAAAAAAAAAATAAATAAAAAAAAAAAAAAAAACAACAACAACAACAAAACCAAAAAAACGAGAGAGATGAAAATCGAATTTGAGAAAAGTATATTCTCGCAGCCACAGTCAGGTCTTCGAAGCACTTCGACTTCCCAAGCTGCGAAGTTCCAAAGTTACCTCTAAAACTCGAACAAAGTCAAAGGCGACATAACGATATTCCTGTAGAGTAGAAATATGCCGCTGATGTCACTAAGAGCGAGTCAACAACAACTCAGCTCGGCGTAGAGCAGGCTGCGTGACTTATAAAAGCTCCCTTGAAAAGTTGTCGAACATTTAAAGTTGTTGCAGACTGCAAAAAGCGTGCGAAAGAAGCTTCGTGCACTTCAAACACAGCTCGTGTGTTGGAGCAAGAATTAAAGCATATGAGAGTGGTGAGGGGGGAGGGGGCTTCATGGGCTTGTGGGGGAGGGGGAGAAGGGTCTCCGCCAGACCTCACGCGCGGGAGCAAGTGTGACCGACTAAAAATTCACCTCGCACACATCGGTAACACACTCAACAGTCACCAGAGTAACAAAGAAAACGGAGTTGGTGTAACTAATCTAAAGCTGAAAAAACCATGAGCAAACACAGGAATATGTCTGTCTGTCTTTCTCTCCTCATTTAAGCACGTGTGCTGGAAAAGGATAACAGAAAAGGGGCTATCACGTGACATTAGTCATTATCTCTGTCTCTTCCGAACGTACGTGTTCAAACGGGAGGAGAGAGAGAAAGCCAAATTCCTGTATCCGTTCTTGTTGGAAACGTGTGTAGTTTTTATTTCAGAATTGGGTAGCTTTCTAAAATCAAAAGCAAAGCAAGTCGTACTTTTGATTTCCACGAGCATGTTTAGCTTTCAACAGGGACACAGAAATAGAAGCACGCGGTCATAGGTTAGTAACTTTTTATCACAAATTTTAAGACACTAAAGTTCAAACTCAAAAGACAAATGAAGAAAAAATAGTGCTGCCGTTTTGAGCAAAGGATACATTTATCAGTTGAAAAGTACAAATATTCACTGAGTTATAGTGCCTTTTGAAAAAGACATGTCGAGCTGACCCCTCCAGGATTTTTAGCACGTTTTTCAAGAAAAAAAAGAGAGTTAAAAAGAGTTCTCAAGAGAATGAACGGAAGAAGAGAAGAGAACAAATTGGCACCCCATAACACATTGTCAAAGGGTGGCAAAATGCAAGCATCATATTTTTGTCAGCCTTGGTGAGATTCTACAAAATTTGTTTAAACAAATATAAAACCACTTGATTTCTTACCTCTCTTTTTTTTCTTGAAAAACATGCTAAAAATCCTGGAGGAGTCAGCTCGACATGTCATTTTCAAAACGCTGTAACTCAGTAAATATTTATTTTGCAGAGCTGAATTTGGTTTTGATTTGTAAGTAATTACTAGGACAATTGCATCTTACAAACTGTTATTTGATATCTGCTTTCGTTCGCCCCCCGGACAAAAGTGTGCAGTACTTTTGGGACACCCCTTTTAAGAACAAAACAATATGTAATTGAAGCAGTGAACTTACCTACAACTTTAACATGAAAACTATGAGATCTTAATTTATCTAAAGCTGCTATTTTGGCGGGAAGGCAGCGATATTCACCAGATTCCTGGTATAATATTTTGTCAATGCTGAGCCCGGGACCAGGACCCACAGGTTCTAAATGACCTCTGCTTCCAACCCTACTCCAACACCCTGAAACTCCAGCCGGGCATTCTAATTGTAAGGCCCCTCCAAGGGTCACCTCGATCTCACCAGTTGGCTCGGATATTTCGTCCGCTGGCATATCTAATTCTGGCGAGTCATCTGAAACAAAAATCAATCAGTTTGATGTTGTAATCCGTATCAATTGCTAGCATCTGATATTTCTATGAATCATTACTGACATTTTCAAACTAAACAGAAAAAAAAAAAAATGCACAAGAAAAAGGGGCTTTTGCAAGGTTTTGCTGAAGGAAAATGGACGACCAATTCTGAGGTAAAGTGTTACAAAACTATAACGATGAAACCGACATATAAGTATAACTCTCCCTATTCTCACAGAAAATTTAACTCCAAATTCTGATGGACCATCCGTGTAAGTATGCACGATGTAGGTTTAACACAAGCCAAAACAGAAGAACAGTAACCTCCGGATTGGCAGAGTAAAACTATGGGCGCCCTCAGCGAGAGACAAGGGAATGCACCCCCCCCCCCCTCTGACACCCCCCTCGAGTTCAGAACAATCAAAACTTCTCGATAAAAAATAGGAGGAACAAAAGGAAAGAAAATGTAGAGTTGACGAGCTTCATTCTCAGTTTACTTTTACAATTTTAATCCAATTTTTGCAAGGAATAGTTGTAGAAAACATTTTTAATTTCAGTATAGCATTGATTGAAAAAATCCAAGATTCGATTGGAGCTATTGGGGCTCTTGCAAACTTTTGCTGTGAGCAGATGAAAAGTCCAATCTGATGGGTCATTATTTTGTAACGGGTGGGACATCCAGACGACTTTGAAGTAATTGTGTTCAACTTTTTAATCATTTAAATGAAAAAACTATCCCACCAACAGAAAGGTCTTAACTTCTAGATAGTGATAGGATTTTCAAAATTAAAAAAAAGTCTATTCAAAGCTGAGAAAAGAGCAAAATAAGGGTGTAACAGGTGGGACAGAAAATGGACAGGGTTTTAGAATCACTTCAGAAAAAGTTGAAACTCTGTGAGTTTTGATGAGACAAAAATTTGGAAAAAATATGTGTTAAAGATGAGGGTATAAGCTTTGATCCTACATTAAGTTTTTTTTCATTTACTAAATTATTTTTCCCTAAAAAAATTAAATAGTAGCGTAACGGGTGGGACGTGTGTGATTTCGTCATTGAAAATACACATCAAACCTGCTGTAACATCAACAAGTTCGACCTTATTAGATTTAGATAATATTTTCGTCTCTGGTTGCATTTTAATGCTAAACAAGGTTGCCAGGCATTAATTTTTAAATTTCAATTTTTGCATATCATGTCCACTTTACTGAAGAATGACTCTGATATAAAAACCAGCAAAAATCACGAAAATTACGCTAAAAAAGTCTCCAATACAGGAATAAACTCACAAAACTCCTATCGCGGCAAGATTGTAACGGCGGTTTAATACAAGTATCACGGGAAATTCCTGTCTTATTTGTCACTTTCTCAACGAAAAACACAGAGAAATGCGTCTCAAATTAGATAGGAATCTCCCATGACACCTGCGTCGTCGCTCCAATGCACCGCGTCATGAAGCCTAATTCTAAGAGTATTTTTTTTAATTTTTTAGTGTACTCGTCGCCATTTTTACATTTTTTATGCAAGAATCAACTCTTCAATCACCTGTAGCAAAAGTTTGTAAGAGCTCTATTACAAAGATGAAATGAACTCTCGTAATGAAAATTCATCGTTGCTTCTTTATTTGATAAAATGTGGCTTTTATTCGCTTTAAAACAGTGTTTACGCAAACAGAAACCGTATCATGCGTGGTACCATTTTTTGCGTTCAGACTCATGATGATGTAGAATATAGGGTTGAAGACCAATCTCCTGAAAGTGGCATCAAAGCTCCTTTTTTTTCAACTTTATTCCTTTTCCTCTCGAGTGAAATCTATTCACGGTGAATGATGACGATGGAATCTTGTTAGGTAAATAGGAGCATCATTCTCTGTCTAAATCCTTTAGTTTGAACCTCCTCCACTTTTTCTTCTTTTTGCAGAGAAACGCGCTAACCGCAAATCACAATCTATGTCACTGAGTTGAAGAGTTGCCTTCTTATTATACCCCGCCCCCTTTCTTTAGAACCATTTCGCGAGTTTCTGCTCTCGTCTCGCCTTAACCGCTTTGATTTTCGAACGGCCCTTTTCGAATATTATCATATTTGAAGAGATTTTCTGATTTCTTTGCGTTCAAGCGAGGACACTGCTGGTGAAGTCAGGAATGATTTTATCCTGTCTCTCTTTGCCCCTTTAAACGCTCCGTGTGCTAGAGAAAGAAAACTTATCAGAGCAGTGCCGTGACCTCTGCCTGTTGCCATCCTTTTCTAACTGATGCGTTTAAACGGAGAGATTTGATTTGATTTGACTTTATTATTGACTAAAGGCTGTAGGACTTTTTTTTTATTATTATTTATTTATTCGGGTGACCGCAAACGTTTCAAAATTAGTGTTTGGTTCGATATTTCTGACTCACTCCCTTCCCGAGACACAAGAGGGGGAGGGGGAGGGACATGGGGAGCCTCAGTGGCCCATCATTACGCTAACTAACTACTAAATATCTTGGACAAGTTCATAAAGAGATATTACGCTTAAGAAACTCGTCTGACTGAAAAAATACTCTCAACTATCGGTTTTTACCAGTGTGCCTAAAAAGGCACACCCGGCGTTCGAGGTAAAATTGATTTTTACGTAAAAACAAGCAGGAATACAGTCGCGAAATGTTAGGAGTACGTTAATACCCTAAAATGATGAAAAGTCAACAAATTTCAGCTTCCAAGGGTTAAAGGTCAGTTTCCGATACAATTTTGAAACATCAGATGTGCCAAAAAAAGCACACCCGGCGTTCTAGTGTTAAATGGACAAAATGCACCGTTGCCTGATTGCATGCAATGATACTGCGATTCCAATACAAAGCTGGCAACAGTGTAAAGAAAAGCGTGGAGAGATCTTATCTACTCTCTCTTTATCCTCTCCCCTTTCCCATTTTTCCTGTTCTGTCTCTCTTTCTAATTCCATCCAGTAGCGCACCGAGAGTTTCTTCAACTCTCTCTTTTTTCCATTAAGAAACGTATGTTAGACAAGGATGGACAAGGGGATAAAACCCCCCCCCTTCTGTCCTTTTCCTACTCATACATTCAAATGGGAAATGAGAGAGATGGAAGATATCCTGGTTGCGCCAGTGATTCCATCTAACACCCGCGGGAACTACAAAAGATCGGCGCCGTTCCTCATATGGAGATTTATTTTCTGGCCGTGCAAAAAAAAAAAAAAAAAAAAAAAAAAAAAAAAAAAAAAAAAAAAAAAAAGAAGGAAAAAAAACCTAGCCATTTTTCTTTTTCTTTTTTCACTCCTTTTTCAAAAAGGGAGAATTTTTTTCTAAATCACTCACCTCATAAAGAGCTTGGCTTGAAAGTAAATTCGGGCCTCATAAGCCTCCGAAACTGCCTCCCACAGAGGGTCGAAACACGGATTTTTCCAGACATAAAAAGTTGTTGTTTTCTTAATTCAAAAATATTTATAAAAAGTTGTTTTTTTCTTAATTTAAAAATATTTATAAAAAAAAATGTTGTTTTCTTAATTTAAAAATATTTATAAAAAGTTGTTGTTTTCTTAGTTAAAAAATATTTTTATGTTGATATTTTCTGGCAAAAACCATGTTATTCAAGTGAATTTCAGCTCTAAGATGAATAATTTTACACAACCCTAGGTACTCTTGCTATTTATTGTTTAAAATCTGTATTATTTTATTTGTGAAATTTTGTTTAGAATGTTCCATTTTCTGATCTACTGTGCCGCATCGTCGTGCAAATTTATCCGAAGAAAAAAGCTATCTTTTGTAAAATCGGTTACGATGAGGCGCGAACGGAAATTTTCAATCTGCTAGCTATCTTTCTTATTTTTATGAAGACGCTCCCCCCTTCCCCTTCCCCTTTCCCACTCTCTCACAATCACTCCTCGGTGATTTACTTAATCGGGGCCGTTTGAAAGATTCTTCGTTCACCGATCACCTATTCGAGCGTAGACATATTTTTCACCTGAAGTTTCAACGACGGAATGGGGCTATTGCACACTTTTGCTATATGCGATTTAATAGTCGATTATGGCGTAAAAACCTCAAAAAATAACGATGGCGGCACTAAAAACTTCCAAAATCCACTCCTAAACTCAATAAACGCAGTTATTTGGGGGAGCGTAATGGTGGCCGAAGGCACTAACAATGGGAGATTCCCATCTAACAATTCTGAAACTCCATCAAGAAGTGACCAATAAGAGACTACTTTCATTTGACACCGGTGTTACTTGGTGTTGCGGTACCATTCATCGGATGTGGATCATCACTCTGATGACTAATTACTCTGTGAATCATCCTTGTCAGCATAGAAAGAGTGACAAAATTAAGATAGGAATCTCCCATTGTTAGTGCCTTCGGCCACCATTACGCTAGCGCAAATAACTGCTTTCATTGAGTTTAGGGGTGGATTTTGGAAGTTTTTAGTGCCGCCATCGTTATTTTTTGAGGTTTTTACGCCATAATCGACTATTAAATCGCTTATAGCAAAAGTGTGCAATAGCCTCATTGGAAACTAAACCGATGAGTAATACTCAAGAAGCTTCTTTGAATTACACAGGTTTTCTGACAGCATATGGATCACAGGGTGATTCCACGGCACGGCACTGCGGCAGCTTGTGCTATTTGGCAACCATGTCTTTTCGCAATTTTAACCGATGCAAAAGTATCGATTTCTCAGAAATTCAGTGAATTCTTTGGAGGTAAAGTAACTTTACCTAGGTTTAAGTGGAGAGAATCCATTCACATTGCAGGAGCCGCATCTACCGAAAGGAACAGGACTTTTCTTTGACTTCTAAAAATGTCATTGAAAATACGTCATCAAAACGTTTAAAACTATCAAACGCAGTGGCGTAGCATGCAATTTGGCAACATTGCAATTCGTCCATTTAAACCCATATCGAACTTTTGGGTGAACGATGAAAATCTTCGCTTTTGACCTTCACATGGGTTTAAATGACACATTACAACGTTGGCAAGTTGCAAGCTACGCCACTGCAAACAAATTTTTGCTTATTTTGGTGCTATGCAATGCTGTTATACCTGCATCTACATGTTCGAATACCAACTTTCAGATTAAGCCTAATGAGGAAACTCGAATAATTATCCGAAACACTATGTGAATAAGGCTCGAAGCATCAAAGTGGAAGTTTCTTGAAAATAGCTTTATAAAATAACGCATACATAGTAGTAAAAAAGTTAGTAAAAGAATATAATCGAAAATGAAGATTTGTCACTTCGATTACAAATACTCCGAATTGTACAAGTCAGGCTGTATTAGATATATTGATTCTCTATAAATGTTAATAACTCAATGAGTTAGTACTCGGCGGGGAAGTATCGAAAAATTGGAAGCCAATATATGTGTTTTATTGTAAACCCTGAATAACTATAACTATAAGCTGATGAGCCTCCGCCAAGGTGCTTTAAAATGTATTCTATATTTTTAGTTCAATAGCTACTGATCTTCTAATAAATCGAGTCGAATAAAGTGTCGAATAAAAGAAAAAATTGAATGAATACAAGCTCAACAAACAATCATTCATCTTGACCTACCAAGCTGATTGAGGATTGAAGCGCCTTCAATTCTTAAGTTATGCAATAACAGAACTGGAATGCACGAATAGTTAACTACTTAATGCGCCGTCCTTTTTGAGATTCTCCGTGGATGGCCGTGCAAACGATTTAATATTAAATGACGACGTTTTTCTGAAGTAAAGGCGATTTTCCCACAGTTTACAATCGTTTTTGCAAACTTTCTTCCAAGTATGATATCCTTGATTTTGTCTCCGATTCTAAATTTTTAAAAGATCTGCGAAGGCTATGGGCGTGGAGCGGGGTCTGTGCAAAATGCACACACTTTCTGTAGCGTCCGTCTATCTGTAGCCATAAAACTTGAAACCCAGCATAACTTTTGAACTGTTGATCTATATGCATCTAAATTGTGCAGAAATGTTGCTTTTTACATTCCCCAGAGGAACATGTTTTTGGTGTTTTGAAATTTTAATTTTTGGTTATTTAAGGATGGAAAATGGTTTTCATTAAAATCAATTGGAAAATGGGTCGAAAAATAGAAAAATTTAAATATTTTAAATATGCCTTTGGATCTGGATCCAAATATCTAAAGGGGGTCTAGGGATCTCTCCCATAATGTCAAAGGAGTATGGAGGTCTTCCCCAGGACATTAAAGGGGAGTCTGGGGGTCTTTCCCTGATTAAATTTGATGTGAGAAAGTACGCATTCGGAGGGTTTTCCCTACAGTTATTTTTCCTTGCAGAATGGAACCTATCGGAATGATCCCATCCATAAGAATAACACGTGCTCGATCATGAACTCGATGGTATTACGGTGCGATCGTTCATAATCAGCCTGCTGCACTTCACCATGGAAAAAAAAATTGGTCAATTTTGCAGCCTCGAAAAATGAAAAAACATTTCACTTAAAAATAATTCCAATAAGAAAAACAGACAAGGTTGAGGTAAGGGGTTGCGGGCTGAATTGCATTCGAAACCAATCTGTGGGTGTGCGTATGTGTGTGCGTGTAAGTGAGAGAGAGTGTGTGTGTGACAGTGTTGCCGGATTGGGATGAAAAAGCCGCACGTTTTACATTGATTTAAATGGGGACGATACGGCTTTTTACCCTCGATCTGGCAACACTGGTGTGTGAAATGGCTCTAGTCAAAAACAGCTGCTTCCCACTTTTTCGTATCAACTTTTTTCCCGCCCCAATAAAAATTGCTGCTAAACGAAAGAGGAGCAGCGAATTTCAATCCCTCAGCTCGGGGGAGGAAAATCTAGCGCAGGTAAGAAAAAAGAGAGGGAAGGTGGTTAGAGAGTGTAAGGGTGACGAAGAAGATCGCGGAGGGAGAGGAGAGGTGGGAGTAAGGGACGGGAAGGGAGTGGAAGGGAGGGTACAGAGGAGATAATAAAAATAATACTTACAAACGATGTTAAGATAATACCCGATAGACGAGTATTCGGAAAAAAGATGCCGCGCCGTGCATTTATACCACCCGGCGTGGTCTCGTCGTATGCTGGTGAAGTTCAAGAAGCCGTCGCCAGATTGCTCCACAGGCGGTGGCTCGTTATCTGCAACAGAGGATGAGAGAGTGCAGTGTCATTAAAAGAATGATTTTGGATCCAATGATATTTCAATAAAAACAAACAATTAAACAAACAAAAAACAAAAAACAAACGTTTTTCAACTCAATGAGCATAAAAGAAGTAGTATGCTGCGACTTTCACTCGATCAAAAGAACTAGCTCAATCCAAGGTCATAAATTGAGAAGATCTATGCTCAAGGTACTTATATTTAACAGGTATGCTCGACTCGCTTCCCGCGTCATCTTCAGTGGCGCGCAGTTCAAAAATCATTCCAAGATGGCCGACAAAAGAAGAAAAAGTGGCATACTCTTTCTAGAAAACATCGGGATATTTTCTGCTTTTCTAGAGGGTCTGCATGGGTCTGCCCATGCAGACCTAAAAGCGATGTCGATATAATTTAAAGGTTTTGGTTCCGATTGATACTTAGAAGGTTGATAGGAGTGAGCCCTGATGCAGGGCTACCGTTTTGCGTATAATCAATGCTATTTTTCTATTCATCGATGATTCCACCGGTTGAGAAAAGATTACACAGTTCAGTGTATGACTGTAATGCACGAAAGTACTCGCATCTGTAATCTTTCCTCAATCGGTGGAAACTCCGTTGATTAATTAAAATATCCGCAAGTTTTTTAAAGTCATGGACGACTCCACCGGTTGAGAAAATATTACAGATGCGAGTATTTTAGTTCATTATAGTCATGCACTGAACTGAACTGTGTAATCTTTTCTCAACCGGTGGAATCATTGGTGAATTGAAAAAAAAATAGCATTGATTACACGCAAAACGGCAGCCCTGCCCTGATGAGAAAGCGGAATCAGCGATCTCTAATCAGATCCATTTTTCCACCCTCACCCTCCCCCCTACCTCTCCCTTCCCTCCCCCTACCTCTCCCCCCCCTCACCGCTCCCACTTCCCTCACACCATAGTCACTTGTAGGCAATATTACATTTCCTTGCGTTGCAGTGCGGCCATATTTCCGACAGTATGTACGAAGCTTACGAGCAGAATCCGGCACTACGCCATTTCCTTTTCACACCTCATTAAACACAGTATATTAAGTCAATTTAGAAAGTAATTAATGTCAAAATTGCAAAGGCGATAGTTTGCAAAAGACTCCTATCATATAATTCATACAGTTTTACACGGTGGTGTGAATCTGTGAACGGAATAGAGGTGCAATATCACTTGTTCTCTGCTTTTGCGTCAGTGTTGCCAATAGTGGGCAGATTCGACCACACGTGGAATATTTTGATGAGAATAGCTCGTTGATTACAGCTACAACTGTCCACAACTGTCCACAACTGTCCACAACTGTCCACATCTGTCCACAACTGTCCACAACTGTCCACATCTGTCCACAACTGTCCACAACTGTCCAAAACTGTCCACAACTGTCCACATCTGTCCACAACTGTCCACAACTGTCCACACTTGTCCACAACTGTCCACAACTGTCCACGCTCCCACTTCCGATCCTCTATCCTTATCTACAGTGTGGACAGTTTTCAACTCGAAAACTGTTCACGCGAGGACTATCCTACCCCGTCCAAACCTGGCAACACTGTTTTGCGTCATGGCTGTACTGTCCAAAACTGCAAAATACACCACATCAGTCTTTGATAAAATCAAACATTGTCTGCAGTGCTGCCATTTTGGAATTATTTTATTACATTCTTCAATCCATCGGTGATTCGCACCACTGAAGCAACAATTTTTCAACAATTTTTCGTAGTTATATTTTGTCAGCAAGCAAGCAAATAAACAGAAATGGCATGTAGTGCCCATTTATTGACCAATAAATGAAACAGATGTAAAACGGGCAAAATTCTGGAATTCAACGTAATTTGACGAGGCCTTTCCGGCTCAAATCACAGCCTTTTTCAACTCAAAAAATAAAAAAATTAAAATACAAATTTCAAAAAGTGGATAAAGCTACCTCTCCAAACTGTAAACACTGAGTTTACAGTTTGTTTACATTTATTGTTCAAGTCATCGCTGGTTCGTTTTTTCTTGTCATATTCCTTCATTGATCAATGAATGGTAAACAATTTGAGAAAAAAATGTGGGCGGTGATCGAATATGCGATCCATAGTAATGATATTTTAGGATGCCTTGCCAACATTGATCAGAAGCAAGGCGCATTGCTCATGGATAGAACATTCGATTACGGTCTAAAATGTGTCTCCAATTGTTTACCATTCATTAAAGGTAATACATTCTATTGATATTTTGCTTCCTTGCTGAAAAAACAGAACTACGAGAAATGTTTCAAGAAAATGAGGCACCTTTGTGGAGACTGATTGTGAGCTCCTGTAAACCTATATGATAGTCGATTTTGAAAAGTCAGACTGGGCTCCTGCATCAATAATATTCGATTTTGAAAAGTCAATTCATCAGGCATTGAGGGTTGAAGTTGTATCACTGGTGCAAATATTTGTAAACAGTCTCATTTCTCATCATGGAGTCGCTATGCTCTGCCAAGATCGAATACTGCTAAGCACGGTCGACTTTTTATTTTTTCTATTTATTTGCTGATGGACGAAACAATAATAACACTAACTGAAAAAATAATAACAACATACTCGCTCATCACGTATGGTCAAGTTGAACGTTGTTTTGTTGCGACTCTGAAAAAAAAGGAGTAGCCACCAGATTTTTACATGTGCAAGATAGATGGTGTGAGGTGTGATGCGCGGTCTCCATTACACACCGAGTTTATTAAGGGCCTGAGAAATATCTTTGAATAACATTTCACTCAAGCCCAAGGTTATCGATGAAAGTGGTATGCTCATCTGACTTCGAGCCACAAATTCAGAGGCTCTCATGCAGTTAAAAACACTGTAGGCAAGATGAACGACAAGAGCAGAAAACGTATACTCTTTGCAGAGAACATTGGGCTACCCTCTGCAGGAAAGCAGAAAACCACCCAATGTTTTCTGCAAAGAGTATAGGTACGTTTTCTGCTTTTGTCGGCCATCTTGCCTGCAGTGATTTTGCACTGCGCGCAAATGAAGTTGTGGCGCGAAGTCATCAGATGAGCATACCTCTTTAATCTATAACTTTGACTCAAGCCCCCACCTTTTGTATACATACAGTCATTGACTCAAAGCACCCCGAATATTTTGTATAAAGCCACTCTGATTCACATATTCATCGACAAAAAGACGACACCGCGTGCATGAATTTAAATTACAGGGAAGTCATGGTTCATGGTTCATCCAGGGGAGGGTTACTGTTAACTTTGTTGCTATGTATACATAAAGTATGTACGCATTAAGCTACACATGAATGAGTCTCCCGGTCATTCGGCGTTGATTGTTGTCGCATCGTTATTGATGTTGTTTACGTTCTTGTTGGTCGCTGCTAAAGCGGGAAGGGGGGAGAAGGTCGCATCGCCGTGGTAAGGAGGGGATCAGATGAAATAAAATTGATAAAATAAATATAATCTGATTGGTGCTTCAAACGAAAACGAGGAACGATGAGAATCCAATCAAACTCATAAATATGGCATCAATACGCTATTTGAACAAAGCGCCATGCTTTGTTAGTCTGGAGAGGGGGTGAAGGATGGGTAAAGAAGAGGGAGATAGAGGTGGAAGCGGGAGCGGGAGCGAGACAAGTCGTGCTCTCTCTAGTTCTCTCTCTCTAACTCTCTCTCACACTCACTCTCTCTCTCTCTCTCTCTCTCTCTCTGTCTCTCTCGCTCTTTCTCTCTTTATCTCTCTCTCTCGCTCTTTCTCTCTTTATCTCTCTCTCTCGCTCTCTCTCTCTCTCTCTCTCTCTCTCTCTCTCTCTCTCTCTCTCTCTCTCTCTCTCTCTCTCTCTCTCTTCTCTCTCTCTCTCTCTCTCTCTCTCTCTCTCCTCTCTCTCTCTCTCTCTCTCTCTCTCTCTCTCTCTCTCTCTCTCTCTCTCTCTCCTCTCTCTCTCTCTCTCTCTCTCTCTCTCTCTCTCTCTCTCTCTCTCTCTCTCTCTCTCTCTCTCTCTCTCTCTCTCTCTCTCTCTCTCTCTCTCTCTCTCTCTCTCTCTCTCTCTCTCTCTCTCTCTCTCTCTCTCTCTCTCTCTCTCTCTCTCTCTCTCTCTTCTCTCTCTCTCTCTCCTCTCTCTCTCTCTCTCTCTCTCTCTCTCTCTCTCTCTCTCTCTCTCTCTCTCTCTCTCTCTCTCGATCTCTATGAACCGATCTCTGGCCTTAATGGAGTCGAATCAACGAACATATTTTTTGTTAATAGCGTTAATAAAAATACACATACAGGGTATTCAATAATTCTGTATCCACCTGAGACTTCAAAAATCTGATCAGAATGGGCTGTTACAGTCTTTCGGAACGCATAAATTGAGGGTTGGCTAAAATCGATGATCGGTTGGCGCACACAGGGGCGTACTTCGAATTGTCGTTATTTTAAGTTATTGATTAAGGTAGGCACACACATGTTTTTTGAACTGCTCTTTTGTTTCACTAGCAGATCCTCCTTCTCCTCCTCCTCTCTCTCTCTCTCTCTCTCTCTCTGATCATTTGAATGCGCGTTTGTTGGTAAAGGATAGAAGAGGGGGTGCATATCAAAGGACTGCAATGAAAAAAAAGTGGTGAATTTAACTCTTTTATAGTTAAAATTATGGACACCACTTAAAAACTGTTGGTTTGACTGTTTAAATTAGTTAAATTGACATGGCACGGGCTTTATTTAACTAATTTAAACTGTCAAACCAACAAATTTAAAGTGGTGTCCATACTTTTAACTAGGTATAAAAGAGTTATTTTTTTCAGTGTGTCATTAATCTGTCATTTTCCAAGACACCCATTCTAATGAGTAAGGAGAGAGAAGGATACATTCCTGGATCCGTCAATGTTTTGATTCAAATAAGATTCAATAAGATATATAGTTAGGATAACCTAACCTAACGTAACCTGCTCGTCTCTATTACTGTTACATGAAAAAAGGATACAGACGTAATTCGAATACATTTATGGGTGGATACAGGACTCTATATTTCTCTCTCTCCGACCATTTGAACAGTTGTGTTGGATAAGGATAGCAGAAGGGGGGGGTCACCATATGACTTCAGCCCCTATCTCTGTCCTTTTCTAACGCATGCATTCAAATGGGAGGAGAGAGAGACATACTTTCCGTATCCGCCCATGAATACAGTACTCTTATTAAACCAGGCAAATGAACTGGGCGTTATCCCAACAAAGAACGATCTATGTGACTCACCACGTAAACCGTCGCACTATGGTTCAAGATCCTCCAAAAGTGGCCAAAATTTTAAAATAAATTTCTCATACTTTTTCATTCTTAAACTTTAAAGGTCCATTTTAACCGCAGAGAACACTTTTAAAAAGAAATTCAAACCTAGCAATCTCACTAGAAAGATTTAAACCAAGCTTAATGGGGCTCTTGCAAACTTTTGCTATAAGCAAATAAATAGTCCATTCTTATGTAAAGACTAGCAAAAATCACGAAAATCACACTAAGAAACTCTAAAATTCAGTAATAAACTCACATAACTGCTATAACGGCAAAATGGTAATGGTGGTTCGACGCAGGTATCATGGGAGATTCCTGTCTACTATGTCACTTTCTCTTTGGAAACACAGAGATATGTCTCAATTTAGATAGGAATCTCCCATGATACCTGCGTCTCTCCGCCACTAAGCCCGATTCTGAGAGTGAATTTCGTGATTTTTCATTGTACTCATCGTCATTTTTACAGGTTTTTATGCAAGAATCAACTCTTCAATCCCCTACAGCAAAAATTTGCAAGAGCCCCATTAAAGGGTCAAAAACGATTATTTTGGATTACTTTTTTTCACTGATTTTTGCCACTCTTTCCGATCTCAGACCGTTGTGCGTCAATAAGTAAAAACCAGCGAGCTATACATTTATCTAGAGTGGCGGTTTAATGGATAACCTGCGTAACCACCATGGGGGATTTTTAGGTTAGGTTTAAGCGAGTAATGTGTCCATTTGATTCCGTGTATTTTGGTCCGGCACGACGCACAATGGTTCGGAAAATGCTTTGATCCATTGTTCGCCGCGCACCACAAAAATACATGGAAATAAATGGACAAATTACTCACTTAAACCTAACCTCAAAATCCCCATGATGGTTACGCCGGTTACCCATTAAACCGCCACTCTACATAAATGTATAGTTCGTTTGTTTTCGTAGAGTGGTCCCGAATGATAAACTAACCAACATCTTAATTTCCTCATAAAATTCAATATTTTTCGCATTTAGTCCCAACAGCGTAAAAATATAATTTAGTGTCGACTAATAATCTTCTTCATCAATGTTGCTTTTAAAATATCCAAACACCTTGGTTTCAAAAGGCATAAAAAATAATAAACAAAGAGAGGTGCTAGTTCGGACCGACACAGATATTAAGAGCACCCCCTATACTCTTTATGCTGTACACAGAGCGCAGAACACCGCATCACTACGGCAACGCACCGCATGGAATGCGTAAAACCAGCGAAAATAGTTTTTTTTTTTTTTTCTGATGCGAAGGAAACGGGGGTGGGGGGTTATGGGCAGACGGAAAAACACGAGTGTGTATTTTGCGTTTCAGTAGGGGTAGAAGGGGGTGTGGAAGGAAGGAAGGAAGAGCCCTAGCAAAGGTTTGAGGAGGATTGCGAAGGGGGAGGAGGGGGTGGAGGAGATCTGGTCGCTTCATAAATGGGGTGTGTGGCGAGTCCATATTTCATCGGCGTCGCCCGTAGTTATGTTTCATGCCTCGTGTACCGCGAACAAAACAACATAAGGGAGACGGGCCATAGCCCATAGCAATGCGATGTGTGTAGTTTAACGCGGACGGCAGGCGCAGCGCACTGAGAGAGACTAGGGAGGCTCTCTCTAGAAGCAAATGCTATATCCTATCCTCGCTTCTCGCGTTCTTGTTCCATAGTGGCTCCTGAGTCCCGTACTGCCCACGTCCGATAACTCAGTTGCCGAACGCTAATTAGACAATCCCAAAATTGTGTGTGATTTTTCTACGGATTGCTAAGTAGGCAATCCCATCATTTTGCAAAAATTTGCAAATTTTGAAAAAGTTTGCAACAAACTGATTCCCAACATTATGCTGGTGGAAAATCGGTTTCAGGTTAGTAGGTCAAATCTACAGTAGTATAGACTACGTTCAAAATTTCTACTTTTTTGGTCCAGTCACAAAACGTACCTTCATAAGTATGTCTACGAAAAAAATGTCTACTTTGAAAAATGACAACATTCTAAAGACGTCTACTTATTTTATGTCCACAGAACAAACATGGTCAGTATATTAATGCTTCTTTTTACAATACCAAATTTATTTCATTTTGAACAAAATCGCAAAATCGCCTACTAATCAGCGAACAATGTCTACAAATTTGGATGGTAAATCAGCGTGCTGGTGATAAGAAAGCATTGTAACGCATTGTTGTTGTAAGCATTGTTTTGGACGTACTGTGAAAAAATACGTGAATATACCAGGTGATATTTATTTTCAGGACGTATAATATGCAAGCTTTTTTATAATGTGGTCATTTTTCAACGTAGACATTTTTTCCAGAGACATAGTTATGTAGACATTTTGTCCGTTGTCCATATAACTGCAGACCCTCTGACTAGAAACTGGAGAATCCCTTTGAAAATTTGACCCCAAATTTGGCGACAGTGTATAGAAGGATTCGGACCCATCCCGGCGCGCGTTCGTCGCGTCGCGTCGCATTGTCGGTCGAAGGGCGGCGACTCCCTTGCATGTCGTAGCAGACAATTTTCGACCCGAGAGTAAGGCACAAAATATATTAACGTACATTCGACTTCATCACCCCTCCTCCCTCTCTCATTGCCATCCTTTTCACTCTCCAATTTAAGGTTTTGGTAGGGGCTCCTTGACTTTTCAACTTCTCCCAGCATAAATCCGAGTCGTCCGTGAATGGGCAAATGTTGAATGACCGCACTTTCTCTTTCCAAATCACATTTCACTTCCACCTCTTCCCTATTCCCAATTCCCAGTTCCCGACGTTTCCCTCCTCCGTCGCTCTGCTCCTTTTCCTTTTTGTGTATTAAGCTCCTGGTTTATTCCTTATCACGTTATTAGCACCTTTTTCCGTGACCTCCCCTCCCACAAACCCTCAACTTTCTCCACCACAAAGCATCCTCTCCTCTCATTTTCCAGCCCTTAACCGCTTTCTCCACTTGTCTTCTTGTCGCGCACTCGGCAAGGTAGCACCTTCATTCTTCAGTGTTGCCGAATAAAAATGTTCCCTACAACGAGTAATACTTTTATCTAGTGCAGGGCTGCCGTTTTGCGTATAATTAATGCTATTTTTCTATTCAGCGATGATTCCACCGATTGAGAAAAGATTTCACAGTTCAGCTCAGTGCATTACTGTAATAAACTAAAATACTCGAATCTGTAATCTTTTTTCGACCGGTGGAGTCGTCGATGACTTTAAAAAACTTGCGGATATATTAATTAATCAACGGAGTTTCCACCGATTAAGGAAATATTACAAATCAGAGTATTTTCGTGCATTACAGTCATAAAATGAACTGAACTGTGTAATCTTTTCTCAACCGGTGGAATCATCGGTGAATAGAAAAATAGCATTGATTATACGCAAAACGGCAGCCCTGATCTAGAGTGGCAGTCAAAGGGATAACCTGCGTAAACATTACGGAGGATTTTAGTTTAGGTCTAAGGTGTAATTTTGTCTATCTATTTCAATGAATCCTAATGCAACGAACAATTGAGGGTGTGTAGGCTTTTTTACACTTTTTTCCAGACAATAAGCTGCTATAGGTCGAGTAGTGATTAACAGTTTTTATGGGTAGACTGCATATTTAACTCGTTTTAAATTTTTTTAGATGATGGTCAGTAATTATAGGCAGACTGCATCAGAGGCGGAGGGGGGGGGGGGGGGTTTGGGCGGAGGGGCTAAAAATCGGAAAAAAGTCATCACTTAAGAAGCAAAAAGAAGGTCATCCCTTTTTATCCCCCCTAAGGACTTTATTTGGTCACGGTCCGCCTATGATTATTATTCCCTGCCTTTCGGATACAATGAATAATTGTCGTGGTGGTTTTTTTGAATGAGATACGAACTCCGTTGTTTTCAATTTTTATATTCTGATAAGGTGATCTTAATAGGAGTCCAAAGAACCAATGAATTTGAAAGTGTTTTAACCTACCACATCATAGAGTCCTTTAACATTCACTAATACGGAAAGAAGAATAATAACGATGAAAAATAAAACCACTCAGGAAAACGCAACACGTGTGGAAGAAGTATAACAGAATTGATTTCCGAAGGTCAGGGAATATTTCAAGCTCTCGTAAACAGTAACTTCTAACAGTCACATTTAAATCGTTCGAACACAAACTCGATAAAAACATCATGTTCCGAAACAACAAATTCGTAGCAAGCTTCATTATTCCTGTATTTTGGATGACTCCGTGTGTGCTAGGTATTCAAAACAGCTCAAGCATCTCAATCGCAGATTTTGAGTACATCGCAAAAGTGTGTTCTTTAACCCATAACATGAGCTCTAAATCTCCTCTTTTCCATATTGTTAACCTGAAACGAAACTTTCAAATCACTCCTGGGATTCTAGTACTACACAAAAATTTGATACCAACGATTCTACTTGACCGTCATAGTAACTTGGAAAGCTGCGTAACTCAAAACCGAGCTAAAAACATTTTATTCGTCTTGAACGATTGCCAGGAAATCCTAAGCTTAGTTCTTGAATTTGCAAAACAAAAAAGAGGACGAAAAAAGACGAATTCGGTTCACAATTTTCTCACAAAAAATCAGAATCCTCCGTCCGCCGCTTTACCGAGGTACTGCGTACCTTCTGAATCGGAAACCAGTTTACCGAAATCTAATTTTAACAACAAATATTTCGAATGTGACTTTAATGTATCAATGACGGATCGTGAGCTAAAATCTCATTCGACGCTCTCTGATGAAGTGTGGAATCTCACCCGACCTCTCTACGCAGATCGCATATTTAATGGAGAGAACAACTTGGTATTTTACATACCAGAAATCCCATTGGACGACAATGGTTTCACTTTGAGATCTTTAGAAAGAAGCCAAATAAACCAAATAAAATCAAGAAATAGAAATGAAAGTCCAGCGTGTAACTTGGTCTTTCTGTTCAAATTCATGTGGCGAATATTTCGAGGATTTAGGACCGTCATCTGTCCCGGAGAGAGAATTTGCTACAGGTACGACCCATTTAATGAAAGAATCATCAACTATTTTAAAAATTTGGATTTTGATTTGCCATGGCCCGAGAAAAGCGGAACAAAAAATGTCGTGGTGAACATCCTGACTGAATGGAAAACATCATTCCCTCTAGATTTCTTCAGTGCGGCTTTCATGGTAGATATGGAGAATGTCATCAAACGACTGGAAATTCCTTTGAACTTTGGCATGAAGACTTTTACTGGGAATAAATTGATATCACATCAAGATTATTCGTACGGGCTGAAGGTGGATGCAGATTTGATTGTTTTCGCGGAAAGGGCCAAAGGTGTCGACTCAAGAGACTTTGATGTCTCATTTCCCGTTGAAACCGGCTCCTTGTGTTTTGTAACACCGCGTAGAGGATTCATACCGCAATATTTGGTAACATTTTCGAGTTTTAATCTTGTAGTGTGGATCGTGATTTTGCTAACGTACATGTTTTGCCTATTGATGCATTATTCCTTCAAACGTTTGGTGCTAATTTGGTTCCGGACTTCACTAACGGAGCGCGAGTCTAGGAATATCGAGACACAATCAAGTTTTTGGAGTATCTTCTGCTATTACATGTGCACAGCTCAACCAAGTTTGCTCCTGGGTCAATTTTACGGTGGTAAAATATTTTTTATAGCTCTGATTCTCTCTACACAGACGTTGACGACTGTTTTTCAAAGTCAAATGGTGTCGTTGATCAGCAAAGGAGTGAGGTTGAATGACATCACTTCAATTGAAGATTTGGAGGGAACAGAATTTCAGATACAGTCATTTGATGTGGTCGAAGATTTGGAATTAATCGGTGGTCACTTTGGACTTCAAAAGATAAAAGATAAAATGACAAATAGTTTTCAGTTCCAAAAAAAAGTGATGTCACTAGAAAAGGAGTTCCCCGACTTGCATGATTGGGAACAGTCAGAACTCCATAATAAAAAGGAGAAAAAAATACACTCGGAGCAAACAAAACAACTTCTACAGGCCGTCACTGCAACTATGCAACAGGACGCTTTTTTAATCTATTTCCCCACAAAAGTAGAACGTTTATTGAAGACAGAATTTTGGAACATGGCCTTTTTAGGTCGTGACAGTTTTTCCATAGTCTGCATCATAGATTACCCTTTGTATTTTTCATTTTCAAAGTATTCTTTGCTCACGAAAAAGTTCACTGACCATCTACTCCGATGGAACGAAAATGGGTTCATGGACTGTCTGAGTAGACCTCTTGTTGAATTGATGCGAACTGCGGCGGGATCAGAAATTTTTAAACCAAACTTAGGGGAGCGTCTAGATATGAGGGCTTTCACGACAACCGATATGAGCATGAGCTTTATTTGCTTGGTCTTTGGACTGAGTTTCAGTTCGTTCGTCTTTGTAATTGAACTTTTGTTGCTCACCCATACCTAGGTTTCAAAGAAACTACAGAGGCTCTTTTTCATCTATGCCAGTGGCTGAACGACTTCAGAACTCGGCGCTTTAAGGCGATTATATTTAATTTTCCGAGTGAGTAACTATGCAAATGATAAAAAAAAGTCCGGCAACACCTAAATTTGAATGGCTGCAGAGAAAAAACGAGACTGAGGGATGTCTAAAACTTTACAGTGAAAAAAAGTGGTCAATCGAACTAGAAGGAAACAGTCGGACAAACAAATAAATTGTTGGTTGTATCACCAGCATATGGGGTTATTCCAAAAAATGCGTTTAGTAAATATTACCAAACAATGTTTGGTTAAATTGAGGTTTTAATGATTTTATGAAACCAACATGGTTTTGTTTAATGTGTCAATTATTTTGTTTACTAACCTACTATGTTCCTAAAGAGGCATGCGATTTTTGACACTTGATTTCTTGAATCAGTTTTTATCCATGACCGAAAAGTATGATATGCCTAAAAAGTGTATTAAAAACACAAAAAGCCTTGTATGTAACATGATCAGTTATTGACGTCCGAAAGCTATTAAAATTTGTACAGATGCTGGTTGTAGAATAAAACCTTAAATTTCGCGAAGTCCCAAAATGTAATTTAAAACATTGTAGTTTTACGCAAGAAAAAAAACTGTGGTAGGTAAGATTTCGATTGCCACGCCACCCCCTCCCCACCATTTATCATTATAGACAGCAGTCACCACCAACTATTCTGAAGGTGCTCCCAAGCGAATTTCCAGGTGTTTTTAACTTCTCATGAGCAGATCGCGCTGATTCTTGTTACATTCGTGGATTTTTCAAGCGTGTGTATTGCTAATCGTTGGGTTTTAGTCATGCTTGTGTAGTTCACGATGGAGTCTTTTATTGATTCAGATCATATTTTTCCAAGTTGAATCATTTTCGACGTTTTATTATGTATACTTTCTTTTCGCAGTAATATTTAAAACCATCAGAAAGCTCCATGGATAAAAATCGTTATTACTTATAGCAATCGAAAAATTAATTTCAATTCGATCTCAAGGTAACTTTCTAGGATGTTTAGCATAATTTATTTGCAAAAAACTGAGAGACTCGTAGAAACCATCATCGAGAGCCACGATAGTTTCAATGTTATCCTTGCGCTCTTGGCAGAAGTGCGAGATTCGAAGAGTTCCCTACCGTTTTTGCTAAAACAAATACTTAAGTCACATGAAATGAGCACGATGTTGGACTATTTTTTATCATTTTAGCATAAGAACACTATTTTACTTTTATCTATAGCCAAAAAGCTATCATCAGCCGAAAAGTGACAAACAGCTTTATGGCTAGACTGTGTATGTAGCTAGTTTTGAATTTATTTAAGTGTAGGTCAGTAAACGTTATTCACTGTCTTTTGGACGAATGTACTATTGGCGCAGTTGATTAATTGAATGAGATACGTATTCCGTCGTTTTATATTTGCATACAGGGTGTTTTTTTATCTCCCCCCCCTGGTTTTTTTTCTTGCTAATTGAGATAAAATGTTGCGGTTTGGACTATTCTTCATCATTTTGGCTGAATTTTCTTTTTTTGGGATCGAAACCCCCCCAGCCCCCCTAGGAGGGCCCCCAGGGGGGCTATCTCAAAAATTTCAAATAGCAACCCCTATCTTGTGATACATTGTTCGAAAGGACATAAAATTCTAAGACTTTTGGCGCAAACCGGAAGTTGATATCGTTTTTCGTTTTCGATATATCGAATTTCAAAGTTCGATTTGGACCCATTTTCAAAAAATCGTTACTCCACTTTGGAAAGTCGGAATTAAAAAAACTATGAGTCCAAAATACTCTAAAAAGCAAGTACTTTTCAGATAACGAAATGGTTTTGACATAAAATGTGATTTTAGAGCCCCAAATTTTTTTTAAAAATTTTGCCCCTAAAAGAGGCTATCTTGAAAATTCCCTTCCACGACCCTTATTGAATGATGCGTCGATCAAAAAAGCATAAAAAACTGAACATTTTGGCGCAATCCGGATATCGATATCGTTTTTCGTATTCGAGATATCGAATTTTGAAGATAGGCCAAATTGAATTTTTAATATTCGATATCTCGAATACGAAAAACGATATCGATATCCGGATTGCGCCAAAATGTTCAGTTTTTTATGCTTTTTTGATCGACGCATCATTCAAAAAGGGTCGTGGAAGGGAATTTTCAAGATAGCCTCTTTTAGGGGCAAAATTTTTAAAAAAAAATTGGGGCTCTAAAATCAAATTTTATGTCAAAACCATTTCGTTTTTTGAAAATTACTTGCTTTTTAGAGTATTTTGGACCCATAGTTTTTTTAATTCCGACTTTCCAAAGTGGAGTAACGATTTTTTGAAAATGGGTCCAAATCGAACTTTGAAATTCGATATATCGAAAACGAAAAACGATATCAACTTCCGGTTTGCGCCAAAAGTCTTAGAATTTTATGCCCTTTCGAACGATGTATCACAAGATAGGGGTTGTCATTTGAAATTTTTGAGATAGCCCCCCTGGGGGCCCCCCTAGGGGGGCTGGGGGGGTTTCGATCCCAAAAAAAGAAAATTCAGC
The DNA here is from genome assembly GCA_011764245.1 of Trialeurodes vaporariorum. Lineage (NCBI taxonomy): Eukaryota > Metazoa > Arthropoda > Insecta > Hemiptera > Aleyrodidae > Trialeurodes > Trialeurodes vaporariorum. The sequence continues at coordinate 16,870,507 of VMOF01000035.1, forward strand.
CAAAATGATGAAGAATAGTCCAAACCGCAACATTTTATCTCAATTAGCAAGAAAAAAAACCAGGTGGGGGAGATAAAAAAAACACCCTGTATAATGATAAGGTGATCTTGATAGGCGTCACAAGAAACTTCGAATGCCAAAGTGTTTTGCACTAACTCATTATAGGGTCCTTCAACGTTAAATGGGGAAAAAGGAGTCATGAGGATGGAATATGAAATTGACACTTTGGAAAAGGTAACTCTCGTTGAAGGTCATCAAGAATGACAGATTTGATTACCGAAGGTTAGAGAATAATTCAAGCTCTTGTAAACATTAAATTCTAGCAGTCACATTGAAATCTTTCGAAGACAAACTCAATACAACCATCATGTTCCAAAACAACAAATTCGTAGCAAGCTTCATTATTCCTATATTTTGGATTACTCCATGTGCTCTATATATTCAATTGAACCCTAGTACCTCAATAACAGATTTTGGAAACATCTCAAAGGTACGCTCCGTGATCCTTAACATGAGATCTAAATCACCCTTTTTCCATATTGTTAACCTGAAACAAAATTTTCAAATCACTCCAATGATTCTACTACTACACAAAAATTTGATACCAACGATTCTACTTGACAGTCATAGTAACTTGGAGAACTGCGTAACTCAAAACCGAGAGAAAAACATTTTATTCGTCTTGAACGATTGCCAGGAAATCCTAAGCTTAGTTCTTGAATTTGCAAAACAAAAAAGAGGACAAAAAAAGACGAATTCGGTTCACACTTTTCTCACAAAATATCAGAATCCTCCGTCCGCCGCTTTACCGAGGTACTGTGTACCTTCTGAATTGGAAACCAGTTTACCGAAATATAATTTTAACAACAAATATTTCGAATGTGATTTTAATGTATCAATGACGGATCGTGAGCTAAAATCTCATTCGACGCTCTCTGATGAGGTGTGGAATCTCACCCGACCTCTCTACGCAGATCGCATATTTAATGGAGAGAACAACTTGGTATTTTACATACCAGAGATCCCGAGGGACGTGAATGGTTTTACTTTGAGATCTTTAGAAAGAAGCCAAATAAACCAAATAAAATCAAGAAATAGAAATGAAAGTCCAGCGTGTAACTTGGTCTTTCTGTTCAAATTCATGTGGCGAATATTTCGAGGATTAAGGACCGTCATCTGTCCTGGAGAGAGAATTTGCTACAGGTACGACCCATTCAATGAAAGAATCAATAATTTAGAAAATAAAGATTTTGATTTGTCATGACCAGAAAAGAGTGGAACGAAGAATTTAGTGCTGAAGGTCGATCATGATTGGCGAAATTCATTTCCTCTAGATTTTTACAGCATAGATTTCAAGAGTGATTTGGCAGCAGTTTTTGAAGAAATGCAAATTCATCTCAATTACACAATCACGAGTTTTTATGGGGAGAAAACGATATCACATCGAGACTATTCGTACGGACTGAAGATGGGAGCAGATATTATAGTTTTTACGGAAAGATCGAAAGCTGGGGATCCATCTGACTTTGATGTCTCATTTCCGGTCGAGACAGGCTCACTGTGTTTTGTAACACCACGTAAAGGATTCATGCCGCAATATTTGGTAACATTCTCGAGTTTCACTCTTGGAGTGTGGATCGTAATTTTGCTTACGTACATGTTTTGCTTATTGATGCATTATTCCTTCAAAAACTTGGTGCTACTTTGGTTCCGAAATTCACTAACGGAGCACGAGTCTAGGAATATCGAGACGCAATCAAGTTTTTGGAGTGTCTTTTGTTATTACATTTGCACTGCTCAACCAAGTTTGCTCCTGGGTCAATTTTACGGCGGCAAAATATTTTTTATAGCTCTGATATTCTCAACACAAACATTGACGACTGTTTTTCAAAGTCAAATGGTATCATTGATCAGCAAAGGAAAGAGGTTAGAAGACATTGCGACGATTGAAGATTTGCAAGCATCTGAAATAAGGATACAATCAGAAAATGTGGTCAAAGATTTGGAATTGATCGGAGGCCACTCTGGGCTCCACATGATAAAAGATAAACTAACGGATAGTTTTGAGAAAGGCTTAAATGATTGGAACCAGGCACAACCCGGCCCTAAAAAGGATAAACGAATATACTCGGAGCTCAGAAAACAACTTCTACAAGCCCTCAGTGCAACTTTGCAACAAGACGCTTTTTTAGTCTATTTCCCCAATAAAGTAAGACAAAGCGTGGAGGCAAGGTTTTTGACTATGGGCTTTTTAGGTGAAGTCAGTTTCTCAACAATGTGCGTCATAGATAATCCTCTGCATTTTTCATTTTCAAAGTATTCTTTGCTTTCGAAAACATTCACTGACTACCTACTCCGATTGAACGAAAATGGGTACATGGATAGTCTGAATAGACGTCTGAAAGATTTCACGCAATTCGTATCGAAAACTTTTAAACCAGCTTTAGGAGAGGATTTAGGCATAAGGGCTTTCACGACAAACGATTTGAGCATGAGCTTTATTTGTTTGGTCCTTGGACTGAGTTTCAGTTTGTTCATCTTTGTAATTGAATTATTACTACAGATTCATATCGATAGGTTACAAAGAAACTACGGAAGGTCTTTTTTCATCTTTGCCAGAGGCTAAATGACTTCAGAACTCAACGCTGAAAGGCGAACATAATTATTGGTTAGAAATAAGTCAATATACAAGTGGTGTAGCACAGTCTGGCAGAACCTGAATACCATTTGAAAGGCAGTAGAGAAGAGCCGAGATCGAGGGATGCCTAAAACTTTACGCTGAAAAGAAAATGGTCAAACGTTCATTGAAGGGAATAGTAAAACGAACAAATAAATTGCTGGTTGTATTGCCAGTACATGAGGTTATTCCAAAAAATATGTTTCGTTTGTAATAACAAACAATGCTTGGTTCAATTCTAGTTTAGTGATTTTCATTCGCCTGCTTGGGTTTGTTTAATGTGACGTAATTTTCTGTTGATTGACCTACTATGATCCTAAAGGGGCGTAATATTTTCGCCACATGATTTGGTGAATCGGTATTTATCCATAACTGAAAAAATTAATGAACCCAAAAAGGATATGATAAACACGAAAAGCCTTGTGCGTAACATGTACAACGATTGTCGCCCGAAAACCGTTAAAATCGGTGCAGACGGTGGTTGTAGAAAAATACATTAAATTTCATTATGTCCCAAAAGGTAATTTTTAAAATTATAGTTTTACGCACAAGAGAAAAATCTGGAGTCGTAAGGATTTTGATCGCCAACCCCTTCCCCCTCCCTAACCCCAACAATATCATTGTAGGCAGCAGTTGCCATCAATTGCTCCAAACGTGCTCCCCAGCTATACCCTTTTCCATCTGAATTGGCGGATTCTTGAGTGAGGTGAAAATGCACTAATGGCAACGCAGCAACTTTGAGGTCAAAGAGGATCGACTTCGCTGGGCGAGGGACTAGTGATTAATGAACTCTGAGAGACTTCGAATCCTTCCATCTGTCGACGTTGCGGTCTTTTTTGTCCGATTTGTACCTGTTCAATCCTGGATTTCTCACGCCTCAATTTTTGATAATTTTGTTAAATTGTAAAAATTCAAACTTTTTTTCTTTAGATTCAGCCTTAGCGGGAAATTTCTGTTCAGATCCATTTAAATTTCGCGCTGGAACTCAAACTTTCCGTGTTTAAAAGTCTGATCAGCACATTTTGAAAGTTAAGTTTGTATTCCAGTAATACAAAAGATTTAGCGCGAAATTTAGATGATTCTGGACTTAAAATTTCGCGTTGAGGCCGAATCTGAAGAAAAAAAGTTCGAATTTTCACAATTGAACCAAATTGTCAAAAATTGAAGCGTGAGAAATTTGGGATTGAACGGGCACACATCGGAAAACACAAATACCGTAACGGGCGCAACGTCGACAAAAGCAAGCAGCCAGAGTCTCTCCGAGTTCGATTGTCCTCTCGTCCAGCGAAGCCGACTCTCTTTGACCTCAAGCGATGCCTCACTTAAGAATTTGCCAATTTGGATGGAATAGAGCATCGCTGGAAGGGTGGTTCTAACCTCTCGTCAGCTCATCGCGTTATTTCTTGTTACAATCGTGAATTCTTCACGCATCAGGTTCATTACCAAGCGTTGCGTTTTTTTAGTCATGCGTGTGTCGTTCTCGATGTACTTTTATATTGATTCAGTCCATATTGTTTGCAAGTTGAAACATCTCAGACGTTTTATTATGAACGCTTTATTTTCGCGGTAATTTTTAAAACCATAGCAAGCTCCAAGCAATAAAATCGTTATTAGACACATCGATTAAACAATTGAGTTCGATTCGATCATCGAGATAACTCTCTGGCAACTTTAGCATATTTTATCCGCACTAAACCGAGGGGCCGATAGGAAATATCATCGAGAGCCGCGGCAATTGCCTTGCGCGCGTTCAACAGAAGTTCGAGGTTTGCAGAGAATTCGCTGCCTGTTTTGCGAATACAGGCACTGAAGTCACATCAAATGAGCACGATATTAGACAATTCTTGTTTAGTTTTAGGATAATCAGACTGTTTTACACTTATTCCAGTCAATTAGCTGTTATCGGCCGAATAGTGATAACCAATTTTTTATGCCTCAACTGTGCATTTAGCTAGTTTTAATAATTATTCACAAGTAGGTCAGTGAACGTTATTCAGTGTCTTTTGGATAAATGTTTAATTGGCGTAGTAAATTGTTTCAATGCGATAGGTATTTCGTTCATTTAAATTTTTAAATTCTGAAACGGTGATCTTGATGGGCGTAACAAGAACCTATGAGTGGCTAGGTGTTTTGAACCTACACAACAAAGGGTTCTTAAACGTTCGCCAAGGAAAACGTAGTAAAAAGGATGGCATACAAAATGTACTCTCAGGAAAATGCGACTCTTGTGGAAGAACATCAAGTATGACAGAATTGATTTCCGAAGGTCACAGAATAAGTGAAGCTCTTATAAACGTACTAAGTTCTTGCAAATGTGACTTTGTGTATTTTGGAGCTGCGTATTTCTCAGAAATCGGTCTGAGTCCACGCTTCTTATTTACAACTTGTACCGTAAATCAAAGTTATTACTCTTAAGTAAATTAATGATTAATACCTAAAAGAAAGACGTCACTTCTTTCTAAGTTTTACCCCATTCTCGAGACTAACTTTGATGACGTCATTCATTAGGGTTTTAGTAAGAGCTGAGCTTTAGAATATTGTTGATTTCTTTGTGGACAGTTTGATAGTGAAAAGCTAAGATTTGGACCGTTTCAACCCACATTAGGCGTTTTAAGGAAAGCCTTAGATGGCGGCCGAATAAGCGAATCAACCACGAACACGAAAAGATAGCCGACGCGGATTCGGCAAATTAGGTACTTACCTAGCGTTTCCTTTTCAGGATTCGGGCCCAATTGAGACAAAACGTAAATTATTTCCCACAATAATCACAAACAATTACAAGAAAAGGAAAATTTACCGGGAAAAACACACAGAATGACACTGTATGCAGGCACTAGAGGAGGAAGTGAGACGTTAGTTTATATTCTAACCAACATTATAAATTAATTGCCGTCGTCGACCATATTTTGTTGCTTGTGGTGCATTTATGCAGAGTTGATTCGCCCATTCAACCGCCATCAAAATTTCTGCGCCGCGCAACAGTTTAATTTTTCGGTCCTAATTTCAAATTACAAATTTGACGCAACGTGTTTGGATATTTTGTCAATCTAACTTGACATCCGTTTATTTGGACATTAACAATTTGGACATTTCATTTTGGACAATCAAGCTTTGGACGTATAATTTTGGACATTGCCGTTTGGACATTACGGTTTTGGACATAACATCTGTGGATCGAACCGACACATACACTTCTAATTGATACCTAGTTCACTGATGCTTTCGCAGATTCCACAAACAAGCTTTTACAGATAACACCTCAATCTTATACTTACGTTCGGAGTATCAAATATTACTGCCGTTCCAAAAACATTTACCTCCTCTCCCTCATCGGCGGAATTTACACTCTCGTTAGATTGGAAATCGGCGTAATTTACACTTTCGATGGATGAAAAATCGGCGGAATTCACCCATTTTCGGCGGAATTTACTAGCGCCCTCTCTTGCCAGTCTTGTCACTTCATGGTAAAAATTTGATCATTCTCGGGGTGTGACCCTTTTTCTCCTTTGAAGATACAAATGACGTATGGAAATCATTCAGTTATGAATGCATTTTATTGATGCAGAATGAATGACGCAAGACATCAGCCGGAAAGAGAGCGGCGAACAAATTACTTAAACATTGTAAATTTTGCAATGCCGTCCGTAAAACATTGTGGCTCTCTATAGAGGTGTCTTATCTCATACTCGGATTTATATGTTTTATTCTTATATCACCCTCCCACTCTACAGTCTGCGACCCACTCTTTATTGCAACCGATAAAATTTCTCCGAAAAGATTTATTCTCTAAGAAGTGATTGCGTACCAAAATAAATTCATATCCTCATAACTCGTAATAAACAGTTGTCGTAAGCTTCTATTCAAAAATTCAGAAAAAGAGTCGCGCGTTTACTTTTTCCGAAAGTATTATTTCACAACTCAATAGAGTGAGCCTAAAGCTTATGTATTTTTTGATGTCATGAAAGAGGGAGACCAAGAAACTAGCGGAAATAGAATATAAAGGGAAATAATAAAATGAAATAAAATACAACTCCTTGCTCTCTTCTGTCTCCCCACAGGGCCGAAAAAGGGGCAAGGAATTCGGAGAAAACTTTCACCATAATCTTAGTTTTATCCGCAGCCTTGTTCCTGTTTTGTTACAAGTTCTCGACCGAACAAAACTACTGTTTTCTTTTTATAATAAATAAATGCCACATCGTAGCCACTCAACGAAAGTTTTTATTCCTTTCACATTTTGTCGGAAAGCTGCTGTGAAGGCCACGCAAAGAAAAAAAAAATTGTTTATTTTGTCTTTAAAAAAACTAAAAAAAAAGGTTTAAAATTCTTTAAAATACGAACAATTTGGGAAAAGCTTCAGACATTTCTGAATTCTAACGCCTATTCACAAATAGCGGAGCTTTGATTCAATGGAATATTTCCGATATTCAAATACTATTTTTTAGTCCTAGCTTTGGTAAATTTGCGAAATTTCAAAAACTTCTACATGCTTCCCCATCTTTCAGCATAGTTTTACAAACGCACGTTAAAGCTCTGGCCAACTTTAACTCTAAGCGATTGAAATAAGTTATTTCTTGAGTAAAATCCAGAGAAAATTGAGATGAGCACTTTTGACATTTTTGAAATTTACTCACAGACTCACAAAATGATTAAGGGAAAAATATGAGTTTAAGTTGTGTTGGCGGGACTACTCAGGCACCATGGGATATCTCTATATGATTCGAGACTTTCTTCTGTGTGTTTCTATAGAGAAGAGAGAGAGAGAGAGAGAGAGAGAGAGAGAGAGAGAGAGAGAGAGAGGAGAGAGAGAGGAGAGA
>VMOF01000035.1:16878497-16903555 GCA_011764245.1 Trialeurodes vaporariorum
AGCGATGCTGTCCTGGCAGATTCCTGTCTAATTTTTCACTCTTTATATGTATAGAAACACCCAGAAAAAATAAAACTTCACATGGTAATTAGTACCTGGGTAGTGCGTAACTCCTCACAATTACGCTTTAAACTTTAAATTCATTTCGTGAGTCGGTGAATTTTGAATTTTTTTATTGCGCTCATCGTAATTTTCGCTGAATTTTTCTCAAGACTTAACTGTACAATCGCTGATATCATAAGTTAGCAAGCACACCGTTACCACTGTTGCATTCATTGTTTATAGCAGACGTTCCCAACAATTGCTCCAATCGCCACAGATTCTCATTGCTGCCTGAAAAATCAAGCACGGCGTAAATGGACTGAAATGAATATCTCCTCACTTTACCTCCTTTTTGATTCGCCCTAAATGCATCAAGCTAATTTTCATTGTGTGCTTTGAGCAAACGGCTTTAGCTCTTCTTTTATTTGCTCTTGAATCCAGAGCAAAACAGCAAAACAGCACAAAAAAAGGAGTTATCACAATTTCAAACTTCGTCTATTTTTCATACGCTCTCTCAAGAAAAGTTCTTCTTGTGAAAATACCGGAGCTTTATGAACCCGACATCATCAACTTTAATTCTTATCGTAGACAAGTAGAGAGCTTGCTTTACTGACCTAGTTTTTATGCATGTTCTTTAGTCGCGAGTTGCGGGAGTTCAAAGTTGCCAAATTTTGTCTCGCCGGTTATTTCCGTTCTCTCATTACCCTCGCATCGCACCGAAGCTCCGTGCTTTCACGTTTTGCAAATGAAAAATAGGAAACCTACAGGGCTTTTGAACATTCGATTTTGTTGAAATAGTTAAAAGTTCTTTTTCACTCTATTTGGGACAGTTTTACTCTTTCTCTCTCTCTCTCTCTCTCTCTCTCTCTCTCTCTCTCTCTCTCTCTCTCTCTCTCTCTCTCTCTCTCTCTCTCTCTCACTTTCTCTCTCTCTCTCTCTCTCTCTCTCTCTCTCTCTCTCTCTCTCTCTCTCTCTCTCTCTCTTCCGCTACAATTTTTACTCCACAAAAAGTGTTTCCGAAAACCTAAATCAGGAAAAACAGGGGGGGGGGGGGGTAGGCTTTGCATCAAGTGGTTAAAATTTTAAACTTCTACTTTTTCCAATTTTACAAAGATTTATATGCCTTGGAAAAGTTAGAAGTTTGAATTAAAAACGACTGACGTCTCAAAAGACGCAAGTCTTTTGATGAAGTCGCACGTGTTTTGATGAAGTCGCACGTGTTTTCTGGTAAAATTAATAAGTAATTCTTCCCCCCTTTCCCTCTTCCAAGATAGGGTTTGGCAGTTCACTTGACTCGTCTCAAGTTGAAATAAACTAAAGCCATGTACCTAATTACCTTCATATGTATTATCTATAAATACACTATATGTTATGTCAGGATTATTTATTTACTCCAGTAAGTACATAAGCAAAATAAGGTTAAGTGTTGTCCCAAAATTGAACTACAATCAGATATGAGTATAGTATGTATACTCAAAACCAACAAGATATATTTAAATTTAGTTTAATGTACTATGGGGCTCTTGCAAACTTTTTCTGTGAGCAAATGAATAGTCCAATCTAATGTAAACCCCAGCGAAAATCACGAAAAGCATACTTAGAAAGTCTTAAATTCAGTAATACCCTCACTTAACTGTGATAACGGCAAGTTCGTAATGGCCGTTAACTCAGGTATCATGAGAAGTTCCCAGCTATTATGTAACTTCCTCTACGGAAACACAGAGAGAGATGTTTTTCAATTTAGATAGGGATCTCCCATGATACCTGCGTCTCTCCGCCATTAAAACCCGATTTTCAGAGCTAATTTTGTGATTTTTTTTGTGTGATAATTTCTACAGGTTTTCATGCAAAAATCAACTCTTCAATCCCATGTAGCAAAAATTTGCAAGAGCTCCCTAAGTTATAAGAAAATGAATTCATTCCAATTGTGGAAGTCTTCATAAAAATAAATGTTTCAGAAGAAAAAAACAAAAACAAAAACAAAAAGAACAAAAAACAACTTTTTCCAGTGCGTTACTTAAAAACAAACATGTCGCGTAGCATTTAAAATAGCGCAACGGCGAAATTTGGCAATCACGTCAGGAAATGCTTCTGTAAAGCTTTAAAACAGAATAGGAAGAAGAAAAATCATAAATGCAGCAAATTAAATAGAGGAGGACGTAAGTTCTCGCTTCTCGCTGCGTTGTCAACAAGCCCAATGAAATCGCCGCGCCGCGCGATCGCTGGCTGCGGAGGCTTGCTTGCAAAAATAAATTATCTGTATCATAAAATTCAAGTAAAATTGGCTTCCTAGATGAGCTTCTTGCAGATCAGGGGGGGGGTGAAGGGGGGGAGGAAGGGAGGGAAAAAATGTATCTGCTATGAATGAAAATCCTAAAAGCTTTTCAACGAGGGGACAATAAGGAGAATAATGCAAGATGTTTTCACTTCGGCCCGCCGCACTATGGTCTGAGATGGTTAAAAAGTGGGAAAAAATCAGAAAATAAACTCATCAATGAGGCTCTTGCCAAGGTTATAGAATAAAGAGGTATGCTCATCTGACTTCGCGCCACAAAGTCAGTAGCGCGCAGTTCAAAATCCAGATCCAAGATGGCCGGAAAAAGCAGAAAACATTGTATACTCTTTCCAGAAAATATTGGACTATTTTCTGCTTTTGTGGAGACAGAGCCCAATGTTTTCTGGAAAGAGTATACAATGTTTTCTGCTTTTTCCGGCCATCTTGGATCTGGATTTTGAACTGCGCGCTACTGACTTTGTGGCGCGAAGTCAGATGAGCATACCTCTTTAATCTATAACCTTGGGCTCTTGCAAACTTCCGCTAAAGGGGGTAGAAGAGTTGATTATTTGCATAAAAACGTGTAAAAATGACAATGAGTATATATATATACTAAAAATCACGATATACACTAAAAAATCACGATATTCACTCTTAGAATCGGGCTTAATGGCGGAGCTACGCAGGTATCATGGGAGATTCCTACCTGAATTGAGACATATATCTGTGTTTCAGCTGAGAAAGTGACATACTAGACAGGAATCTCCCATGATACATGCGTTGAGCCACCATTACGATCTTGCATTTATAGCAGTTGTGTGAGTTTATTACTGAAAGCTTAAACTTTCTTAGTGTGATTTTCGTGATTTCCGCTGGTCTTAACATCAGATTATACCAGGGACTTGAACCGCTAAGAAAATATCGGTTCGGTTCGGTTCACGGTTCAAGCCTTCATAAAAACCCGGTTCGCGGTTCGGAACCGGTTCGCGATGACTTTCGGTTCAGTTTCGACCGGTTCACAGAAGTGCGAACCGGTTCGAACCGGTTCAAGCCGAACCGGTTCGAACCGGAGTTGTGAACCGGAGTTGTGAACCGGAGTCTTGAACCGGTTCAGTTCCAATGATGCGCTTTGTTTGGGCATTTTCTCATTAACACGTAACTTTCCTAGATAGTAAATAGAATAACCTATGAAATGATTTAAAATATTGCCTGGCTAATAGTAATATAGAAGTGATTTGGATAATAAAGGGAACCAGAAGCAAACAATAGACTTCTTAAAAAATGACATTTTTCATGAAATTAAAAGAATAATAATAGATTCTATCTTTTCTAAAATTATTTTAACAACTCTTTCACGATAACGGGAATTGCATGTCGCCAGGCCGGCTACGGGCTTCGGAGCATATGTGAAGGATAAAAAGTTAAACCGCAGTGATTTGTTATCGTAACTCTGTACGAGGGAGGGGAAAAAATATCAGGGGAAAAAAGTTGTCGCCAAGAGTGATATTTAGATTGAAAGGGCAATTTTTTTCCGCAAAACATTGAAATACCTTTGCTTCGTCAATTTTTACCTGTAGTAGATGTTTTATCTTTCATTATTGATGAACCGGTTCGAACCTCCTTTCATTTTCGATGAACCGGTTCGAACCGGAATTTTAGAAGTTGGTTCCAGGTTCGGTTCGAGGTTCAACAACTTTAGAAAAAACGGTTCGCGGTTACCGCGGGAACCGGTTGACGGTTCAGAAAATTTGCGGTTCGGAGCGGTTTTCGGTTCACGGTTTGGTTCGGTTCAAGTCCCTGGATTATACTATTTACTTGCTTAAAGCAAAAGTTTGCAAGAGTTTCATTCACAGAAAAAAAAAAAAAAAAATGGGTTCGATCTACCAATTATTAGTGAAATTAGCGCAATCAAATTTATTGGTTGTGCTTAGCCATAAATTAGTTACTCGGTAACTAATTTATGTAACTATTAAATTGGTACTCGGTACAAATAAATTAGTACCGGGTACCAACTCAATGTGGTTCGGTACACCCACTTTTGTCGGTTGCAGTTACCCAATATAATTGGTACTAGTTTCCAATTCTTGGTTGGAGTACCTCATTTTTTAGTCAAGTACTAACAATTAATTTGATTGCGCAAATTTCACTACTAATTAGTTGGGCGAAACAATTATTTTTTTCATTTATAAAGTTTTAGTACTGAAAAAGTCATAGAAAACACTTCTAATCAGTAATTTAAACCTGAAAATGCCGCGCGAAATCTTTAAAGTAAGGAGCGGTTAACACCAAAAAATAGACACTTTTTCACATTTCGTTTTTTATTTTTCAATTTTTCTCACATCGTTTTGAATATTTTCATATGATATGTACGGGGTTTTGCATGTTTTGAAGTACTATACAAATGATGATGGAATACATCTGTGATGATTTTTTTTTATCTTTTTAATCCACAAGTTTCGCTCATGAAACTGTTTTTTCTAATTTTGTCTCTTTGACTTTCATTTTGCTCTCCTGAACAATTTAGTTCTTTGTCTTTCGGTACACATATCTCGAGAACCTTTCAACATAAAATACAAAATCAATTTTAATTTTATTTTTGTTTTAAGTTCTCGACAGAAGCAGATCAACAATGTTAACCACATTATAGTGCTGTAATATAAGTGGTATAGTTCAAAAATCATCATTCAGAACAACAACAAAATGACATTTTTTTTAGACACTATTAAAAAAATTGGCAACCATGTAAAAAGTTTATTTTCTTTTTTTTCTTTAAAGATTATCATTTTTTTTGAAGGTTCAAAGTGCACAACTGCAAAGTTTCACTTCCCGAACTTTAAAACTGTAGAAGAAAAATGGTACCGAAAAAGAGCAACGGGGCCCTTGCAAATTTTTGCTGTGACCAAATAAATAATCCAATCTTCTGCAAAAACCAGCGAAAATCTGGAAAATCACACTCAAAAAGTCTAAAATTCAGGAGTGAACTCACAAAACTGCCACAACATTAAGATTGTAATAGCAGTTCAACGCTAATATCACGGGAGATTCTTGTCTAATTTGCCACTTCCGCTACGGAAACACATAGACTGTCTCAATTTAAATAGGAATCTCCCATGATACCAACGCCATACCAACGCAACGCCCCCCCCCCCCCCACCATTGAGCCCAACTCTGAGAGTGAATTTAGTGATTTTTAAGTGTACCCTTCGTCATTTGTACAGGTTTTTATGCAATATTTAACTCTCCAGCCTCCTGTAGCAAAAGTTTGCAAGAGCTCCAAGAAACACATGTTAGATATAAGTGTTAACCTCGCCCTTTCAGCTTAACCCTTTGCGGGACAATGTCTTTTGCCACCAACCAACTTTACTTTTAATTTCCTGAACTTAAGAGGTAGGGACTATAGTGTTCCTAACCATCTGATCAGGTTCATAGATTGGTAAAGTATGATCCTAGAATGGTACGAATCAATCTGGTAGCGGCACCAGTCACTGTCCTTGAAGCTCAGAGAATGATGGGAAAAGGTGGATAGTAGTTCTCTAGCTGCTGTCTTTCAAAAGGAATTTAAAGGATCAAACAAGATTATTTCTAATGAATCTTTTTGCCTCTTTTTATGCTATTTCAGACTACAGTGCGCCCCGTGCACCGCTCGTTGCTGAAATATTACGAGCCAATGGCGTGAAGTTGCTTTTTCTCTGCTCAGCCGCTTTGACTTTAACTTTCCTCAAATATAGTCACGGCTGAGTAGATACAGGGTGTTTCTAAAACTTATGTCATCCTTTCTACCACGTATTTTTGAGGTCAAAATAAGACTTTTTTATCCTATAAACATGTGTCCGAAAATGCCCCCCTTTTGAGCTACAGCCCCTCAAAGTTTTAAAAAATGGTTGGTTTTTTTGGAATATCCACCATAATTATGAATCAAATGTCATGAAAATTGGTGTCCCGAAGTACTTTTACGTGTAGAATCCATTAATGACCTCAAGAAATTCAGAAATGAGGTCTGACTGTACTTTTCAGGCAATCTCATACCTTCAACCACACAAATTTTATGCAACGGATTGGAAATTTGAAAAATAAAAACTGAAATCAGATGGAAAAAACTCTTAAAAAGATATTTTGTCCACTTTGTTTTGGTCGATACGACGCGTATTAAGCGAGATAGTCGCTGCACGCTCGGTGAAATGATTTAGTCAAGTTCAATTGTTATGACAGAGAATGACTGAGAACTCGCCATTTCGTCCATCTCACGAGTAAGCGTAAAAGTCGGACATTTGACAATTTGACTTTTTCATCGATTCTATAGATTAAAAAATGATGTTCTTTCGATCTAGAGTCCCTGTATACTATGAGAGGTGCGCCATGTCATTCTTCTTTTTCGTTTATAAATTGTTCACGGAGCGCTCGAAAGACAAATTGCTAACGGCGCGGCGGATGATCATTTGCCTTTGCGCTGTTGCCGGTACACTATCGTAAGATTTACCATAATTTGGTTTAAATTTTCGAAAGTCCAAGAAAATTGTACATTTGACGTTTTCTATGGTTTGAGTTCGAGACGTCTTCGTTCAAAGTCAACCATTACATGGTTTGAATTTAACCAATACGCCTTGAACTCAAAATATGGTGTAAATGCTAAATTTACAATGGGTCTGTTGCACCTTTTGGCTATATAGAGCGTTTTAAAGTATCGATTCGTATGCAAAGAGCCGTAAAAATGACAATGACAGCATCAGAAAACACAAAAATTCATTAATAAACTCACAAATTGCGAAAAACATTAGACTCTATTCACCCCTGTATCTTTCCACCTCGTGCACGATATTTCGCGAGATTAGCGCGGCACATTCAAATAATCACGGCTGACTGTCATCATAGCTGACTTCATAACAAATAAATAGTAAACACTGACGGCGTTTGTTCGAATTTCTTACGTCTCAATATCCTCAGTTCCTCACAATAGGTTGTGAATGACATGGAAACTGATATTTGTGTCGAAAACTTGTCAAAATGAAACAATAACGCACAGGAGTTCCAAAGATGATTCCAACTTTAATCATAATCCTCGGAACTCCTGTGTGTTATTGTTTCATTTTGATAAGTTTTTGACACACATGTCGGTTTCCGTACCTTTCACCACATATTGTGAGGAATTGAAGATATTGAGACGTAAAAATTCGAACAGACGCCGTCAGTGTTTACTGTTTATTTGTTTATGAAGTCAGCTGTGATGACAGTCAGCCGTGATTATTTGAATGTGCCGCGCTAATCTCGCGAAATATCGTGCACGTGGTGGAAAGATACAGGGGTGAATAGAGTCTAGTCTTTTTCGCAGTTTGTGAGTTTACTAATGAATTTTGGTGTTTTCCGATGCTGCCATTGTCATTTTTACGGCTTTTTACATACGAATTGATACTTTAAAACGCTCTAGCCAAAGTGTGCAACAGACCCATTTTCTTTGATTATCGAAATTACAGATCAGAGTATTTTCGAACAATCCAGTCATACATTGAACTGAACTAGTGAGTGAGAGGGAGGAAGAGGGTGACGGATTGAAAGAGAAAAAGAAAAAGGAAGAGAGAGAAAGAGAGAGAGAAAAAAAGAGAGAAAGGGTGGGAGAGAAAGAGATAGAGAGGCTGTACGACCTCTGCAATCTTTGATGCAATACGGCATGACAGTTTTATGATTCATTCATCAATGCGAGATATTTTCTCCACCGGTAGAATCATCGTTAAATTGAAAAATGCGATTAATTAAATACGCAAAACGGCAGCTCTGGTCAAACTTGACAACAACGGTCGCGCGAATCTTTTTCGCCGAATCTTCGTCGGGAAATTCCAGTTCAATAAAAGCTTGGTCGTTTCAACCGGGATGAAGGAACTAAGGAAGCTGTGAAACTGTGTAATCTGATGTGTGCAGCCTAGCAGTTTCCTCTCCCTCTCCCCTCCTCCCGCCCCCACAAACGAACGCAGTCCTGCAACCCGCCACAATGTTAAAATCAGCCACGTCTTGGTCTCGACTTGTAGCGACTGCACGACTTAATGCGCGAAGTTTACCCATAACCATTAACCTATATATCCTTATAAGTTCCTAATCCCTCCCCTCCTCTCTCTCTCTCTCTCTCTCTCTCTCTCTCTCTCTCTCTTCCTCTTCCTCGCTTCCTTGTGAAAGGACGCCTAAACACTCATCGCTTTTTTTTTTTTTTTTTTTTTTTTTTTTTTTTTTTTTTTTTTTTAAGGAGCTAAAAAACCTCATTTAACTTGCGAGGTGCTTCTGGTTGGTCAATGGATCTTGTCTTTTTTCTTCTCATTTCTTTCACAATCAATATATTACATCCCCTGAGGTTGCCAATGAATTGAAAAGTAAACAGAAATTAAAAAGATGCCCCCAAAAAACCTTTGAGATATTGACAAAGTTTTTCCAGCAAAAAGTCGAGTGGCACTTTGCCAAGTTTTTAAGAAACAATTTGAGTACACATATACAGGGTTTTTCAGACCACCCGTCCACTCTATCTTTTTAGCGAAAACGGCGCAAGATAATGAAATTCCGACGAAACTTTTCTGATGTATATCGACCCCAAAGAATTCAGGGAAAATATTGCCGACCCTGAAAAACGGCCCCTATAAGGACCTATAACACTATGCAACAGCATTTTGTCCACGGGTTGAGATCTTTTTTTTTGACTCCTAGTGACCAAAGAAGTCAGAAAATGGCCATGAAAGTGCCGGGAAAATGTGTATGCGCCCAGGACGCCGCCATTTTGAAAAATCAGAAATTCAGCCGACTTGCCGTCGGTTTTTTGAGGCTAGCGTCCTTAATTTTTACTCAAATTAAAAAAATGTGCACATAAAATGAAAGAACATAAAATTTCCTACAAAATGAGTTACCTCAATTTGTTTTTCAATCAGCAAAAGTATACAAAAACTGAAGTTTTTTAAATTTTTTTTTTTAAAAATCGAAAATTTGACGATTTTTTTAATGAATTTTAGCTCATGCCGTCAAAAATAGAAATCATAGAAAAAAACAGATTGATGCATTGAAAAGAGCGTTAAAGTGGCTACAAGATGATGTACTACAAAAGTTTTTTGTGATTATTTTTTGCCACTTTTAGCCATTAAAATGATTTTCCCCAAAATTCAGTTTTCTCCCTCTATGCTCCCTAATTTACAAACGGTATCGTTCAATAACGTCGATTTGGTTCCTCCTATGCACCCTCGGACCAAAATAATCCATTTTCCATCCAAAGTGACCGTGGTTAATGGCGAAAATCGAGTTGAGAACGAGTTCTCTCCTTTATTCGTCATGAATTTCACCATGGGCGGCGCGTGGGGTCGAAATAAGGGAGGGCTAAAAAAATCATTTTAAGCGTGCCGTATATATACGGTGCGCTTCTTGTTTTCATTTTCATATCTAATATATAAGTCCAATGCCTTGCTTATGGCAAAACCTTGGCGGGAAAGGTTTGAAAAATTAAAAACGTGTTTTCTTAAAACTGGTTTCATTAATCGTTAATTTATTGCTGCAATCCAGGAGGTCTCGGCGTCTATTTTCTTAAAATTGTAAAAGTTTTGGTATTCCTGTTAATTTCAATAAGTTATTAAGCGTCAAAGTCGAATTCCTTCAAACGAGAATTCCATACAGGTCCAGCAACCTAAGTCATTTGTGCCAACCTATGAGTCAAAATTCAAAGGCAGGAGGGGGGTGGAAACATCTCCCGCAGGAACCCTCTTTGCCCCTCGCCTTTGGGCTCCACCGGTCACAAGATTTCTTCACGGTGCATTAAGCGGTCGTAAATGTGTCAACATCTGTTTGACGAGGGTACATCGATAAGAAGCGACGAGGTATTGATGAAGAGCGGGAGGGGTATAGAAAAGAGAGAGGCTCATTCATATCCTTAAGGTACCGTTCTAGAATTCATCCCTTTATTGTCTCGATGCAGAAAAGATTATGAATAGCAGCACTTTCCCAATGTACATAGATATACAGTATCACAGGGTAATGTAATTTTTTTTGCACGGATGCAGTAAATGGTTGAATTCTAGAACGCTACCTATGTAGACCTGTTAGTGATGACGTCACGATCAGAATTAGTTCCAAAAAATGCTCTATCTCGCTCACTCTCGTGGTTTTACCAGACCCAAAATTTTTCGAACGAAAATTCATGCTATTTAAACCCAAACAGTTTTCTAAAATTTTTATTGCACCATTAGATTCCACTTGCCTTAAAGTATTTTTTCACTGTAACATAATTCCTAAAAGATCACAAGCGAATTTACAATCACAGTTATACCGAAAGACGTTCTACGTTTTGTCCTTGTCTTACTCACGGTCTCTTATGGTAGTATCACCGGCATGACACTCAATCATTCTAACTTCTCTCCGTATCAAAGCTATTGTTCGAGGTACAACACATGCCGTGATGGTGCTGATGAGCCTATATCCTAGAATTTTGTGCTTTTAAGAAACTGAAACTGTGATTGTGCATCGATGCGCGATGTTTCAAAAAGTTTGTGATAGGGGCTCATTTTTTATCACTGAGAAAAAAGTGGCTGTTAAAACTTAAGAATAGAACCATAGATGATTTCGCCTTATTTCAATCATGAGACCTATCGTTGCTGTAGTCAGCGCGCTTGAATCTACACGAATTCTGATTGTCTCTATGGAATTTCGATTTTTTCTATGGGAAATAAAGCGCGGGAATATATATCCAATCGGAAAATTTTTTGAAACAATCGGAAATTTTTTTAAGGGGGCGTGGAACCCAATGGTGTGATAAACACAACTTGTAAAGAACGTGTTGTTTACTAGCACTTGTATTTGAAAAATTTTGGGCTGTGTTTCGTATGGGAAAACCCCCGAGAGCGAGTGAGACGGAGCCCTTTTTTTGGGAAACCCAATTTTTTTTATGACGTCACACTAAACAGGCTTTGCATCGGAAAAATTTGAAATTCTGGGGGATCGGCAAATTGAAAGCCCCTCAATGAGCGTCGATGGAATCAAGGGATTTTGAGGACATTTTTTTGGGGTTTTGTTTAAAAATAGGTGTTTAAAATCCAGAACCAGGGGGCCAGAGGGGTAAAAGTCGCATTAATTGCTCTAAAAAGTGAGAGGGGCTGTCACGTGTCTTCCACCCTGGACAGCTTCCTCGCTGCGGCTGTGGGAAATTTACTCTGAAATAAATTTTTTACCCATCCTAAAAAGTTCGTTGCGTGTACAAAATTTTTTACTGGAAGCTTCTTCAAATTTTGGGAAAATATAGGTCCATATGGAACTTTGCTTTTCCAACACGAAAAATGATATCGACCGACGGCAACAGAAAAAAAAGAAATAATATGACAATGCGTTATAGTGAATAATGGCATAGTTTTAACTATAAACTTTCGATACTTTTCAAGAAAATAAATGGGGAGAGGGGGAATTAAAATCCACAAACCCCTTAAACCCCCACACCTACTAATCTATACCCCCAGAATGCTTGATGTGTAAAAGGGGACTTTAAATGGTTAGTTCTGTATATTGAAGGATTATTGTTTTATGAATTCGCAAGTGTTCCATTTATGCATATTACGTATCTACATCGTGACAATCGCAACAAGTGCTGACAGCACCTAAAACGGAAAAAAAGATAAAAAAAACTGTTTATTATTTAGAATCACGGCTTTTCCGAATATGACACTTTTTGACTTCAAAAGAACGCAACCTCATGTTTGATCCCTGAACAAGCCGTTTAAAAGGTGAGGGATTTAGAAATATCTATTGTCTATAGTTTATGTGGGTAAAAAAGATCGAGCCTTATCAAATAATTTTCTCTTTTCAGCTTTCAATGGGTTTGTTGCAAACTTTTGCTACAGTGCTATAGAGTTTTGATTCTGATGTAAAATTGTCTGAAAATTACATTGGCGGCATCAAATAGTCATAAAATCCACTAATAAACCCAAAAAACGCATTATAAAGAAAGCCAAAATTGCAGTCGTAAAGCCGAACAATCTGTGCACGCGCACGACGAACATCAGAGATAGGTGACCCATTCTCCCCTTTTTCGTTAAGGGGGGGGGGAGAGAAAATATCTCTACAGTCAAACTGTGATTTTAAAAATGTGCATGGTCAAGATGTTGTCTTTTGTGAAGGGGCGGGGGGGGGAAGCAAAATATCAAGAACAGGGTGTTTCAAAACTTGAGTGCCAAACTTATGGATGTATTTTTGGGGTCAACATACATATATATAAGACTTTATTTCCTACATGAGTATGTGCTGCATTGTTTCTCTTCTGAGCTAGAGCCCTCCAAAGTTTTGAAAACAAAAAACAAAAAACAAACACACAAAAACAACGCCTTTGATTCATCTCCTTATAGATACATCTGATCTAAATTTATTTTTTTCATAATTTCTCACCAAACAAGCTCAATTGGACAGCACTTGTCACAAAAGAACCGAGTGACATTTTTGATAAAATTGAGTTATTGATTGATAGAGCTAGCAATACTGAATCTCGAAGCAACAAGTGCTTCTTCTGTAATAACAACTATTTCCCGTCAAAATTCCAGGTAAAAGTGAGCTGGTTAGCCTCATTGATGTCATTGTCCATATGATGAAATAAAATGAGAACTTGGTTCCTTTGGCTGATTAGGTTAAACCTTAATCCGAGTCACGTAAGGAACCAACTCCGACTTGGTTCCTTTCAGTGGCGGCTCGTGCGATTTGGCAACCATGCTTTTTTACCATTTAAACCTATGCAAAAGTATCGATATCTTGGGGGTGCATTGCACCTCCTGAAGATCGATTGTTTTACATAGGTTTAAATGGAGGGATTCCACCGTTGCCACATTGCACGAGCCGCCACTGGTTCCTTTTATAGAATTGGGAACGGACTTAAGTCCGGATTAACGGATTTTAAAATAATCAACAGTGTAAACCAACTCTGCCGTTTGGTTTCTCTTAGAGTTTCGTTTTTCGTGATTATGCCAAAAAAAAAAAGAAGAAAGGAACCAAGTCACTTTAAACGCTAAAAATTAAGAACCTTTCCTACATAGTAAATTCCACTTTTCCGGTGTTGAAATGCAAAAACACAACACGGTAGTTGAATGAAATCAAAACGTAAGTAATTCCAAGTTTTTTGTTTAAATGCTAGCTCTTCAACTTTGGACTCAATTTTCTCGAGATCAGCTCCATGTTGAATGCTGTCTAATTATTATCATTGCTAGCAAAAGCATTAAAGCTGTTCAGACTTTAGTGGCACGCTTTTCCAACACCTGCGTGTTGGAATTTTCCCTGCTTGTTTTTTTTTGTTTTTTGTTTTTTTTTTTTTTGTTAAGTGTTAGCCCCGCATCCTCAAAAAAGTGTGGGGGGGCTATAGCCCCAATAGCCCTCTACACCCAAGGTTATAGATTAAAGAGGTATGCTCATCTGACTTCGCGCCTCAAAGTTAGTAGCGCGAAGTTCAAAGTCCAGATCCAAGATGGCCGACAAAAGCAGAAAACATCGTATACTCTTTCCAGAAAACATTGGGCTCCGTCTCCGCAAAAGCAGAAAATAGTCCGATGTTTTTGGGAAAGAGTATACAATGTTTTCTGCTTTTTCCGGCCATCTTGGATCTGGATTTTGAACTTCGCGCTACTGAATTTAAGGCGCGAAGTCAGATGAGCATACCTCTTTAATAGACTGTTTTAGTAGAGCGATATATCGTATCGATTGCCGTCCGAGGGCCTCTGGTTCCAAACAAACTCTGGTTCAATGTAATTTCCCCATAAGCGAACTTTTGAACGGAAATTTAGGGTATTAAATCAAACAATTAATGCGACCTTGTTGCGATTATGAATTCTACGTCCTCGAAAATGCTTAATTATGCCTGGTTCCTTGACTAATACTGCCGAAATCAATAAGATATTACAGATTAAATGTTGCATTTGTAGGTTAGAATCGCCCGAAATCCCGCCAATTCCACAACAACAACAATAACATTTGGGTGATTCCAACCTCCAAACGCATCGTTTAATCTGTAATATCTTGTTGATTTCGGCAGTTTTACGGGTGGAACCAGACAAAATTAAGCATTTTCGAGGACGGAGAGTTCATAATCGCAAAAAGGTCGCATAAATTATTAGATTTAATACCCTAAATTTCCGTTCAAAAATCCGCTTATGGGGAAATTACATTGAACCAGAGTTTGTTTGGAACCAGAGGCCCTCGGACGGCAATCGATACGATATATCGCTCTACTAAAACAGTCTATCTATAACCTTGCTCTACACCCGCTGCCTTGCTCACACTTTGATATAATGAAAAAAGACATATTTAATTTTTAAGATTTTGTTTACTTTTGCTCAATTGTAATTTGATTGTTCAGAAATTCTCAATTTCATTTGGTAGCCCTGAGGAAGGACCTTTTTGATAACAAATATTTAAATTTTTATAAGATGCTTTAGTGAATTTGAAGCCTTGACTTGTACAGCAGGCTGAAGTCAAGCATTATTATGCGTGGCTTTTATACAAGTAACTGCCAAGTGCCAGGTCTAAATTTTAAGAAGGACAGGAACGGACACTGTATGTGCATAAGTAACGACAGACAGTGCAACAGCTCTTTTCAGAGCCACCTAAAACGGCTAAAAATTGGTGCGCCACTTTTTCAAATTCTCTTTATCCTCTCATTTTTAGACCAGTATGGACTCAGGAATCTCATCACTCTCCCAAATATAACCGCACTGGAATATACTGATACCCAACCCGATTAAAAACCGTTCTTCTCAGGGCCACCACTTATTTTATTGTTCTCAGCACATCATTGATCCCATCTGCTCCATCCAGAGCAACTAATAACATGAATTTTTCTAAAACCAATATTGTTTTTCATTAATACCGGCTGAGTGTGAAATTAAACTTCAAAAAATATCTGCCTTTAACGGAAGATTTTTTTTTTTTTTTTTTTTTTTTTTTTAGCATGGGATATTTGAGAGGAGCTGCATGCATGCGTAGACACATTTAATGTAAATATGGGCATCAAACGTTATGAGCCAAGCTTTTTCCACCAATATTCACGGTCACTTTTGATGGAAAATGGATTATTTTGGTCCGAGGGTGCATGGGAGGAACCAAATCGACGTTATTGAACGATACCGTTTGTAAATTAGGGAGCATAGAGGGAGAAAACTGAATTTTGGGGAAAATCATTTTAATGGCTAAAAGTGGCAAAAAATAATCACAAAAAACTTTTGTAGTACATCATCTTGTAGCCACTTTAACGCTCTTTTCAATGCATCAATCTGTTTTTTTCTATGATTTCTATTTTTGACGGCATGAGCTAAAATTCATTAAAAAAATCGTCAAATTTTCGATTTTTAAAAAAAAAAATTTAAAAAACTTCAGTTTTTGTATACTTTTGCTGATTGAAAAACAAATTGAGGTAACTCATTTTGTAGGAAATTTTATGTTCTTTCATTTTATGTGCACATTTTTTTAATTTGAGTAAAAATTAAGGACGCTAGCCTCAAAAAACCGACGGCAAGTCGGCTGAATTTCTGATTTTTCAAAATGGCGGCGTCCTGGGCGCATACACATTTTCCCGGCACTTTCATGGCCATTTTCTGACTTCTTTGGTCACTAGGAGTCAGAAAAAATAGGTCTCAACCCGTGGACAAGCCAAAAGTCAAATTTTGTTGCATAGTGATAATTGGGCCCCGTAAAAGGGCCCATTTGCTGTTTCTCGGTGTTTTCTCATGGGGTGGGTGTTTTTTTTTTTTTATTTCAGAAATGGATTGTAGACTGAAAAAAAACATTTTTTGTCGAGGGTAATCTTTTTCAAAAAATGTCTCTTTCTCAAGTTAGAGGCAATTTAAAAAAAAAATTAGGGGCCATTTTGAATCGCTCGCTGTGACCTTAAAAATTGTTGGATTTCAAAAACCTATAAATATTCTGAATCAACAGACCAAGAGCTTCCTTTTGATGTATCACAACCTTATTTTAGCGAAAAGAAAGTGAGGGCCCCCTCCTCCCTAAATTTAGGGTCTTTATAGGGGTCTCTACGAATTTTTTTTTTCAAACGGCAAGGTATATGTTGTGATAAATCATTTGAAAGCTCTTGAAAAGACAAAGAAAATGGTTTAAACCGGAAGTCAATCCGATAATTTTAACGAGAGTCACAGCCTGGCCTCTCCCCCTAAATTTTAGGGCTCTGGGGACGGGGCCCCATTGAGTAAAATTGAAAATGGCAGGGTACAAGTTACAAATCATTCAAAAGTCCTTGAAAAGACAAAAAAATAGTCCAAACCGGGTCTAAATTCGATAATTTCAACGAGAGTTACAGCCACTCAAAGATTTGAAGTATTTTTCTCGTATTGGAGGATAGGCCATAGAAAACAATCACGACCGCGCGCGCATACAAAATCCCGCTAAAACGAGAAAAATACTTCAAATCTTTGAATTCAATTTCAAAGTTTCATTGAAAATAAATGACACATTAAACAGTAATGATTTCGACCAGGGTACTTTCTTTTGAAAGTCATAGGACAAGGACTCTAGAAGAGACACGTCCGCCATTTTAGGGAGTCGGCATTATCAACCGAAACAACAATTATCCCATTGGCCCTTACAAACTCTCCTGTAAGAGCCAATGGGATAATCGTTGTTTTGGTTGGTAATGGCGACTCCATAAAATGGCGGACGTGTCTCTGCTAGAGTCCTTATCCTATGACTTTCAAAAGAAAGTACCCTGGTCGAAACTATTACTGTTTAATGTGTCATTTATTTTCAATGAACTTTGAAATTGAATTCAAAGATTTGAAGTATTTTTCTCGTTTTAGCGGGATTTTGTATGCGCGCGCGGTCGTGATTGTTTTCTATGGCCTATCCTCCAATACGAGAAAAATACTTAGTTTCCATTCTGATTGTAGGTATTATTCTGTGCTAAGGGGACTAAAACTTCAAGAAATCAGAACAGGAAATAAAATTGCAACCCTGTTCAATTATTATCTTCTTCTTCTTCTTCTTTGCCCACAGTTGCCTTCTTCTTCTTCTTTCTCTTTTTTTTTCTTTCAATAAAAGCACATGACCATACGTTCCCTGCTGTTGCTCTTAATTCGGCAACTTTGACCGTTAGGAGCTAGGGAAGGGAAGAACGGAAGGGGTATAGGAAGTAGAGAAACTACGTAAAAAAGTGAGGCAGTATAGTTTCATTCTTTTTTTCTAGTCCATCGTGTAAATGGGTCCACGTAAGTAATGGAGGGTGTTATGAAGGGCCGAGCTGAGAAAAATACAGCCTCATTGAAGAAAAAAACTTAACAGATTTTGTCATTCTCACGAACTTTTTCACATTTGTCATAGGGTCAGCGATATAGCGAGCATTGGGTGTAAGGTCTTTATGTTCTCTTACTTACGTCCACCACGTTTCCTCATTTACGTCCATTTTGTCTAAAGTCAAGCAGTTTTTTACGTCCACTTTAAGGTGATTTCTTGCAAAACTTTTTTCAAATTTCAATGGATAGCAGCGCCACTGGTCATTTTTTGGAACTTCGCGTTTTCGGCATTTTGAATAGCAACTAAAGGAAAATCGCAAAATTCAAAAGCGCAGCACCTGTAAAATTTTATGTTTTTTGTTTTTTGTTTTTTTGGAGCGAATATTACTACATTTCGTTAAATGAACGAAAATTTGGTTGAGAATTAATGCCGTAAATTATGAAATCAAGTTTTGCATTACCATAGTGAGTGCGAGTGAGTGCGAGTGAATCTCCCATTGATTTATACGTAATATTTATACAAATTTTACCAACCACAAGCTAATGAGCTGAGTTAGAGCTCGTTTCAGAAGTGTAGGCGCACCTAGACCATAATCTTTGGCGAATTTTCGATTTCCACCCTTTCAAATCAAATCAAAACTCGCCTCCGACTTCAACATTTTAACTTTAAAGCGTCCCATCAATGAAAGCCAAACGCTCATCTATAGTTTCATTATTTTTTATTTTGTAACAACAGAAATAATGTTGAAAAATTCCAAAGATTATCGGTCTAGGTGCGCCTACACATCTGAAACGACCTCTATTGTACATCGAAAGGAAATGCAGGTTTTTCGACTCGAACTTGCAGTGAGAACCTCTAGAACTAACTGTGCGCTGTATCGATTGGGAACTTGTCCTGATGGATTAATACAAAACATATAAAAAGCTTGTGATTATACAGAGAGCACAGAGCCTCGAATTGATTCCGTGTCGGCAGGAAATGAGAGAGGCAGAGAAAGGGAGAAAGAGAGACGATTCATAAGAGATCAGCTTAATAAACTATTCAAACAGGGCGCCTGTAGATCAAATCCATGCAACCCGCGGAACTCGAGAGGCTTGTAACGAACTCTCGAGGCTTTGTAAATACATTTATGAGAGTGGGCAACACGTTTTTGATGAGACTAGGAGTCATCCCCCCCCATCATCTGTCCCTCCCCCATCCCCTCCTCCGCGAACCCTACCCTCCAATATGTTGCACCCACCGACCACCGTCCGTCTGTTTCTGCGTCCTTTTGGTTGCAGCGTCGGATCCGCACAGAGTCAGCTCTCCTTCTCCCCCTTCCCCCCTCCCCCCTCCCCCTCCCCCGCCACCGGTTACAAAGCAAGTGTGACTAAACCGCGCGTGCAAAGGCCGTAGAGGATACGTAATTACTCTTCTCTCTGGCCTGATGTTTGCTCTGTGCCAATTTTGATTGTAATATCAGGACAGCCCGCTTGGAGCTTCCTCTCTGCGTCCATCTCGGTTTGCGGAGTTGCCAGATCTTTCATGCTTGCAGAATGTAGAGACTATGTATGCAGGGTATTTATACAATGTACTATGACTTAAAAAAAAAAAAAAAAAAAAAAAAAAAAAAAAAAAAAAAAAAAAAAAAAAAAAAAAAAAAAAAAAAAAAAAAAAAAGAGTCCAAGTAGAAAGTTTCATTCGTCCATTCCTTGACCAGTTTTGGATCTGTTCGCAGTTTTCAGGTATTTCTGTCTAACAGCATTAGCCACTTGAAAGAATGCCTTAAAAAATCTAAAACTCTTTGAAAAATAATGGAAAAATTTTCCTGGTACAAACGGTCCGTACAGGTCCATAATGTTCATCCATCCACCATAAACCAGGGAAAAATAATGTATTTAATCAATGTAAGCTTTCCTTAGTTATCAACTGTTTTATTTTTATTTATTTATTTATGCATTTTTTTCCCCTTTAACTTTAGTTTACTTTAGCCTAGTTTAGCTTAGTTTATAGTTTAGGGTAGTAAACCTCTGACGGGGTTTGCCCATTCATATATGTATACTTTTTTTCCTATGTTTATTATATATAAAATAAACTCCCTCCAAGCAGGGTTACTGCTTGGTGGAAACTTAAAAAAAAAAAAAAAAAATAATAACCAATTCCCTATACAGAGGATGGAAATGTGTGGACCCGTATGAATATGTATGGATCCATATGGATTTGTATGGATATTTTATGGATCTGTAAGGATATCAACATGTGTATCCATGCATATCTATACGATATCCAAACATATTCGTATGTATTTATACATGTCCATACTGTATAACGAATGAATTGGTTGTGGACCTATATGGAACACTTTTACCAGGGAATCATCAAGAACAATTTCGATGAGAGGACTTTCTGCTGAAGGTCGTGGTACGAATGCATATTTCCTTCCAATGTTAATAGGTTTCCTGTAAACTTTTGCTACAGATAGTAAGTAAGGACCGATTTTAGCATGAATATTAGTCCATGTTTGACTAGGGGATGACAGTGTGTGTCAGCCAATCAGCAAGCAGTAAACCTCGTGTCAGGTACCTGACCCGGAGTGGACACCCGTTTTTCTTGGTTTCGAGTCACTAGTCAGCTACCTGACACAAGGTTTACTGTGAATCCTAAAATTGGTACTAAGAAGTTAATTTTGGTGTTAAATCACTTGAAAATAACTCCGTTGGGAAGGGTGATCAATGGGTCTGTTGCAAACTTTTGCTACGGCGATTAAGAGTGTTTGATCTAATGTAAAATCGTCTGAAAAGTCTATTGGTGGCATCAGAAAGTCATGAAATGCAATAATAAA
Organism: Trialeurodes vaporariorum; assembly: GCA_011764245.1. Taxonomy (NCBI): domain Eukaryota; kingdom Metazoa; phylum Arthropoda; class Insecta; order Hemiptera; family Aleyrodidae; genus Trialeurodes; species Trialeurodes vaporariorum. The sequence goes on from VMOF01000035.1 coordinate 16,898,852, forward strand.
CTCACAAGAGGCGTTTCATGAAGTCCCAGATGGCGGAGAAATATCGAGCAATATGTATGTATGCACCACGAACATCCAAGGATAGCCAACCTCACAATATCGATCACAACCAATCACAACGTAAACAAACACATAACCTCTACCTCCAGCGAGGTTGTCAAAGTTGGCTATCCTTGGATGTTCGTGGTGCATGCATATACAAATTGCTCGATATTTTACCGCCATCTTGGATTTCATTACACGCCTCTCGTGAGTTTATTCTTGAATTGTATGACTTTCTGATGTCACCAATGGACTTTTCAGGCGATTTTACATTAGGATATACACTCTTAATCGTTGTAGCAAAAGTTTGCAACAGACCCATTCAGATATAAAAACCTGCAAAAATAACGATGAAAGTACTAAAAACTCACGAAATCGACTCCTGAACGCATAAAATGCTTTTATATGCGCGAGCGTAAAGGAGGCCTATGACAGTAATAATGGGAGATTCCTATAACTCAATTCCGTCACTCTCTCTATACGTTGCCACGGAAAATTCATAGAGTAATTAGACACCAGAGTAGTGATCCGCATCCGATTAATAGTACCGTGACACCTGGTGACATCGGTGTCAAAGGAAAGTCGTCCCTTATTGGTCAATTCTAGATGGATTTGCAGTATTTTTTGGATGAGAGTCTTCCATTATAAGCGCCCTTCACCGGCATTACGATCGCGCATTTAAAAGTATTCAATTAGTTCAGACGTGGATTTCGTAAACTTTTAGAGCTACCATCGTTAATTTTGCAGGTCTTTACTTCTGAATCGACCCTTAAATAGCTTTATACTAAAAGTGTGCAACAGCTCCATTCAGAGACTGAACGAAAAGACCAGAAGTGAGGCGTGAGATTTGATAACGATGTACTTCCTTCATTTAAACTCACTGAAAGAATCGAATGCTTCGGTCTTCGGTGATGACCAGATGTTTCGACCTTTTTAATGTGTTTAAAGGGGAAAAAAGAAAACGTTGCCAAATTTCACTCCTCTGGAAAAGACCTTTCTTGTGCATACGCATTTCTCCTTCTCTTCTACTCCAGGTAATTATTTTTGAATTTCCCGTCAAATTTGACAACCCTGACATAAATCAGCACCTTTCTGAAAGAATACTGCGCACTAAGCGCTATTATTTTGAAGCGCATGTTGAGGAATTGAGATCCTGGGAGTCTGATTAACATGATACAGCGTTTGTGATACTTTTCTGGGTAAGGCGTCGAAATTGTTGCATTCCTGCGCCGTCCGAAATCTAGCAACACCGTGACCCCGACGCGAAACAAAGTCAAGTTTAATAACAAATGTTTGCGCTGCGGGTTGCGTGTCCACGCCGCGCCGAGACGTCGTTACCTCGTTGATGAAACCTGCTCAGCGAATTTCCTGTCCGCGGTGGACGGTGGGCGGTGAACGATGGACATACACCGATGCACACCAACAAGCATGGAGCTAGGCCACCCATATATACTTCGCATCACTCAACCAAAAACCGTATTGAATCGAATTAAACTGTGTCGTTGTGCAACTGATTAACAGGGTTGGATATGGAAGAGGTTTTCTAGTATCGATGCTCGTAATCAAAGGCTAAACAACGAAGTTCAAAGCTTGAAAGATTGAACCTTTACTCTAACTTAAGGGGAGTGGGACATCCTATCTCAGCCCATGTTAAACCATCAATGTTTAAGGAACATTTTCTGAGGAACTACTCAACCGATTTTCAAAAACTTTAGCTTGTTTGATTCGTGTTTTTACCCTCTTCACTTTGACACGGGGTTTTTTGAAAATCTTGAATTTTGAGAATTTTACGATCTTTTGAAATTTGGTTCCAAAAATGCATTATTTTTTGGTACTTGAAAATTCACAAAAATTCAGGGAAACAAAATTTTGAAAAAAGCCCGTGTAAAAATATGCAGGGCACTATGACGAATCAAATGAGCCAAAGTTTTTGAAAATCGGCCCAGTGGTTGCTGAGAAAATGTACCTCTTGTGTGAAAAAACACAAACTCGGGGAAAACACAATTTAAAAATTCCGGAAAAAACACTTTAAATGCAAAATGCACTTAACACGGTCGTTCTTTTTTTAATGAAATTATTCTTACAGAGTAGACTACTCATCAAACATAAGTGAACTTGGTCTTACATTAAAGCTGATGATATATGGAACAACTTTAGCTGAAAAAACGAATTTTTAAAATTTTGACCGAAAGCCATGTCCCACTCCCCTTAATTTACAAGAGTTCGCAATATGAATTCTATGTTTGCTCGAGCAAGATACAGATATTTTGAAAATTACGAAAACCACAGGAGTCTTGAAATGACTGCAATTAGTTGTTCGAACATGTTGAAGCTCGACCTAGCTAGACCAATTAGCATCAATCAACCCCAAGTGAAGTTTGAGCCTCGCCAGAGCTCGACTGGAGGGTCCTGGGTCATCGATGACGTTTGACGAGCAAATAGTCAGGTTATGCTGTGCCTTTCACTGCACAGTGTTCCTAATTAGGAACAATTACTTTACTACCCACTAGCAGTCAATATAATATATATTTTGACGTTGCTGCGCATTGTGTCACTCACGACTCGTATAAGAGCATGGAGAAATAGTGCACAGTCTTTCAAACAGAGAGCGCTACGTATGAGATTTCATATCAAAGCTTGACAAATTAGGTCAAATGCAAAATTGGCACCTGAATTAAAACTCTCACTTTCATCCACTAATCTTATGGCGAAATGAATTCTCTAAATTACGGCTACAATTGTCAACGAATTTCGTTCGTTTTGGGATCAAAAAGACCATTAGAAAAACTACGCAGGTGCAGTCAAAGACGTTCTCGTATTTTGCGTGTATTCTTTGTTTTCAATTTGAAATGCCAAAAACACAACTTTTCCGAAAAACGACTCGTGATTAACGCTATCTATCGGATTGAAATCTGGGACAGTTTTGCCTGGAATCTACTTACGCTTTTTACGTCAAATTATCCCTAGTATAACTCGCGATGCGTTGAAAGGCCAGCTAAAAAATAACTCATATCGTCAGTTTGGAAACAGCGAAAGAGCTCCAAATAATGGCACAAAGTTATAAAGCACTGGTAACTTTTCTCTCTCTCTCCCCTCACCCTTTTTGTCCGCCTTACTCTTATACACGATTGAACTTTCCTTTCCTCGCTCGTCATGTCCATTTTTATCGGTCCATTCTCCCCTTTTTTGCGAAGTATATATGGGGTGGGGGAGGGAATGGGCGAAGGGGGATGTTGAAAGGTGGTGGGGTGGCAAGGGACAAAGAGTGGGGGGAGGTTGAGCGGATAAGGGGGGGGAAGCTGGCCAAAAAGTTACGATGGATAGAAATGTATGTTCCTTATCTTAGGAGAGCGATTAGTCTCGAGTAAAATATAATCGCAGTTGAATTTCTATAACACTCCTCTTGCTTTGCCCTTACGCCCTGAGATACTTAAGGTATCTAGTTGGCAGTCTACCTCTCTCGCGTTTCGTGTTTTCGTTTTTGCGGGATTTTCTACCCCTCTCTCCCCCTCTTCCTCGCCCCCTCTCCACATCGCTATCTGGGTAACCTATCGTTCGAATAACTCACTGAGAGTGTGGGTTGCTCGTCGTGGTCTCGCTATAGTGTTCCCGCTCAAAGCGAACGAAACTTAGCGGTTTAACTCTCATTGAGTCGAGTGAGTGGTGAAAATCTTCTTGAAGAATTTGTGAATTGATAAGAAAGCGCCGCGCCACAGCCCGCGAAACCTCGGAAAACTGGGGGTTACGCTCTCAGAAGTTTCCGAGCGCAACAGAATTAAAATAACTGAATAGGAAACGAATGGATGGAAGCATCGCGTTTTTCCTCGTCTTCTTGCCTTTTTTCATAGAGGGGGAGAGAGAGAGAGAGAGAGAGAGAAGAGAAGAGAAGAGAGAATTGAATTGAATTGAATTATCGATTTATTTTAAGTGGCAATGTTAGGGCCAATAATACTGGCCCTCTCTTCCACATAACCACTAAGATAAATAAAAAATAAAGTACAAATAATAAACAAATAAGAAATAAAGTTACATAAATTAATACATTTAAAGTGATAAAATTAAAAGTATAAAAGCAAAGCAATGATAAATTGAATATAAATTGTGAGTAGAAAAAATGAAAGTTATCAGAAAGTATCAAAAATTTGAAAATATATATAAAAAGAAGAATAATAATAATAATAATAATAATAATAATAGAGAGAGAGAGAGAGAGAGAGAGAGAGAGAGAGAGAGAGAGAGAGAGAGAAGAGGAGAGACAGACAGACAGACAGACAGAAACAGAGAGAGTGGCAGAGAGAGATAGAGGTAGAGAAAGAGAGACAGAGACTGTTGCATTTGTCACTCTCTTACAAAAACAATATTTAACATTATTTTTATGTTCGGATTTTTATCTTTACAACGATTTGGTAGATAAAAGAAATCAAACACGGGACCTTAATTCATGAAATAACTTACAAATCTTATTCAGGCGAAGAAATTGAGAAGCATCTGACTCTTTTAGCTTACATACCTGAAACAAAGATAGGGAAAGAACAAAATTAGAAAAGAAACAAACAGTCGTGAGCATAAAAAGGAGAGAGAGAGAGAGAGAGAGAGAGAGAGAGAGAGAGAGAGAGAGAGAGAGAGAGAGAGAGAGGAGAGAGAGAGAGAGAGAGAGAGAGA